>JAVTVY010035227.1:0-13776 GCA_036873755.1 Hanleya hanleyi | reverse complement strand
TGTCAGGAAAAGTACTCCTCATTTTATGTTGTATGGAGAACTTGGCAGATACCCGCTTATGCTAACTATACAGAAACGAATGTTGTCATTCTGGGCCAGGTTAATCCAAGGCAAAGTCTCTAAACTTTCATACTTGATATATAAACTCTTATATAACAGCTATGTATCTGGAACTTTTAAAAGTAAATGGGTGAACTTTATAAAAACATCTTTAGACAATGTTGGATGTAGTGATATCTGGCTTCATCAAAACACCGGGAACATACTCTGGTTCACAAAGTATATCGAACAGCTACAAAAAGATCAGTACCAACAGACCTGGTCAACCATTGTGAGTAACTCTTCAAAAGGTCTTCATTACTCAAGCTTTAAAACTGCTATACACCTCGAAAACTATCTATACCTATTACCTTTCAAAATTTATCATCCTCTAGTCAAATATAGACTGTGTAATCACAGACTACCAATAGAATTCGGCAGATGGACGAAAACTCCGAGATTAGAAAGAATATGTACCCTTTGCAACTTGAACACAATTGGAGACGAACGTCATTACATCTTCCATTGTACCCATTTTCACCATCTCAGAATCAATTATATTTCACAGTACTATTTAACAGGTGACTTGGATCTCAAATATTCAGAACTTTTTAATTCAAGTCGCATGAAAACGCTGAAAAAGTTAAGCTTGTTTGTCTCAGCTATTTTGAAAAACTTTCCCATTTTATAATATTTCTAATGCTTGTATTTTGCAATGTTAATTTTTTCCATGTACAAAATTCAATTTTAATTAACTCCTCATAAGTTAGAAATGTTTATTTGTTAAGTGATGAAGGATACACCACCATTCTAAATATGTTATTCAACTTTAGTCGACCATATCTACCTCCCCCATATCCCATAGGATGGGAACGGGGTGGATATGATCTCATAGCCCAATGTGGCACTTCTCAAGGTCCACCGATGCCCCAAGCTCTTCTCTGACACTTTCGGCTTTTCGGTTCATTCAGAGGAGGAGCATGATGGCTTGATGACCTTAATCGATTAGAGTGATATGCGGACCAATTATTTGCTAATTGTGTGTATATTATAGAAATATATATATTTATTATCTATATTGACGAAGGCAACAGTGCACGCTATATGTGCTATAATTATCAATTCACTTGTCGAAAAGAAAAATCTATTTTACCTTCTACTACTTGGAGACATTTAATTTGTGTGTAGAATGTATGTATAAAATGGAAGTATGTTTCACAGGATGCATATATGTACATAAGTGAATGAAAAGCTGTCTTTTATGCGTTGTAAAGTACCTGTGTGATCTATGTATACTCCAATTGTATTGTATTTGTATTATTGTAACCACTGTATTGATACCACCTCCGCACGAAATGTATATACCAATCTTTACCACTTATGTCACGAATTGTGACCAGTGTGGAAAATAAAGTTGAAGTTGAAGTTGAAGCTAAGAGCTAATCCAAGTGTGCACCGGGGCGCTTTTTAGCTCATCTGGGCCGAAGGCCCGATGGGCTTATGTCATGGCCTGACTGTCCGTCGTCCGTCGTCCGTTGTGCGTCGTCCGTTGTGCGTAAACATCTTCTTCTCTGAAACCGCTTGGCCGATTAAGCTGAAACTTGGCATGCATGTTCCTCCCAATGAGTACACCAGAATTTGTTCATGCCGTGTCGATACGATTTTAAATATGGCCGCCATGGCGGCCATCTTGAATTTGCCATTGAAACATTGTTATCGCGATTTCTCAGGAACTACTGCATAGATCTTTCTCAAATTTGGTACACAGGTTCCCCTTGGGGTCTAGTTGTGCAAGATACCTGTTGTGGTCTGATTCACAAATCCAATATGGCCACCAGGCGGCCATCTTGGATTTCCCCATGAAACATTGTTATTGCAATTTCTCAGGAACTACTTTGTGGATCTTCCTCAAATTTGGTACACAGGTTCCCCTTGGGGTCTAGTTGTGCAAGATACCTTTTCTGCTCTGATTCGAACATCCAATATGGCCACCAGGCAGCCATCTTGGATTTCCCTATGAAACTTCGTTATCGTGATTTATGAGGAAGTACTGCATGGATCTTTCTCAAATTTGATACACAGCTTCCCCTTAGTGTCTAGTTGTGCAAGATACTTTTGTGGTCTGATTCAGAAATCCAATATGGCCACCAGGCGGCCATCTTGGATTTCGAGATGAAACATTGTTATCTCGATTTCTCAGGAAGTACTGCATGGGTCTTTCTCAAATTTGGTACAGAGGTTCCCCTTGGGGTCTAGTTGTGCAAGATACAATTTGTGGTCTGATTGAAAAATCCAATATGGCCACAAGGCGGCCATCTTGAATTTGCCAGTGAAATCTTGTCATCATTATTTTTCGTTAACTACTGCATGGATCTTTCTCAAATTTGGTACACAGGTTCCTCTTGGGGGGTCTAGTTGTGCAAGATACCTTTTCTGCTCTGATTCGAACATCCAATATGGCCACCAGGCGGCCATCTTGGATTTCCCTATGAAACTTCGTTATCGTGATTTATCAGGAAGAACCGCATGGATCTTTCTCAAATTTGATATGCAGGTTCCCCTTGGGGTCTAGTTGCGCAAGATACAATTGTGGTCTGATTGAAAAATCCAATATGACCACCAGGCGGCCATCTTGGATTTCCAGATGAAACATTATCGCGATTTCTCAGGAACTACTGCATGGATCGTTCTCAAATTTGGTACAGATCTAGAGGTTCCCCTTGGGGTCTAGTTGCGCAAGATACAATTTGTAGTCTGATTGGAAAATCCAATATGGCCACCAGGCGGCCATCTTGGATTTCCAGATGAAACATTGTTATCGTGATTTCTCAGGAACTACTGCATGGATCTTTCTCAAATTTGGTACAGAGGTTGCCCTTGGGGTCTAGCTGTGCAGGATACCATATATGGTCTGATTGAAAAATTCAATATGGCCACCATCTTGGATTTCTCCATGAAATTTTGTTATCGTGAATTCTTAGGATATTACTGCATGGATGTTGATACACAGGTTCCCCTTGTGATCCAGTTGTGCAAGATACCTTTTTTTGGTTCATTTCGAAAATCCAATATTGCCGCATCTTGAATTTCCCATGAAACTTTATCATCAAATCTCAGGAAATAACTGCATGGATCATTTTATAGTGTTCAGGGGGGACAACACAAGTTAGAAACTCATCTATTGCAGTTCTTTAGTAAAAATTTCTCACAGCTACTTTCTCCAGTTACAGACAGATGACCTACAGTGCCGTGGCACTATCTTTTACATCTTCGCAGACAGATGGGGGTATGTCTTGGTTAGGCCATACCTCACCAGAGATTACTTTCATTGAAAAAATGTCCTGTTACATCTCATTGCCATCGTAACAACCCAGTCGCACATATTTCGTACTCGACATGTCTCCCCCTGGTGCATATACCCACAAAATATTGGAATCGTAGGTTAAAACTGTCCAATGTACTGTCCGGACACGAAGTGGACAGACGGACGAACGACTGCAATCACATAATAAAATTGGTTCTGGTTATTGCTTATACAGCTTACTGACAATCACACATTATATTTTGGTATAATTGCCTTTATTCCATAACCTCCAATTACAATCATGAATTTACAGCTTGACCTCCTGTGAAATCGACTATGTTGCCATTTTGTTCAGGGGAGACAACGCAAGTTAGAAACTCATCTATTGCAGTTCTTCAGTAAAAATTTCTCGCAGCCACTTTCTCCAGTTATAGCCAGATGAGCGCTACAGTGCCGTGGCACTATCTTTTAGTTTCTCTACTACAGTGATGACGTCACCCATCACGTGACTTTCACACTCCAAGCGACCCCATGCACTCGTGACCCCTATCCATGGTCGTCCAGGGCAGAAAGCCAACCTCAAGGTTAAAGGTCAACACCAAGGCCAAAGGTCAATCCACCACACTTCCGCCACATTTCTCTCCTCAAATACTTGGGAGATTTCACCTTTATATACTACTTTCCTTTTTCTACCATCGTGAAGTTGACATTTGACTCCAAATAATTTGACCTCTTTCTGTGAATTGTTGGGCGATGTTGAAATGTTCATCGATCTTGTGAGGGCAATTTTTGTGTAATTTAAATTTTTTGATAGATTTTGAGCTTCGTTATTTGATTTTTTTTTTTATAGATTGTTGATGTCCGTAGAGTATTAATTGTCGCTATATTGCTGAAATATTGCTGCACGCGTTGTATTTAATTCTATCTGAATAGAACTGAATAGGGAAGTTCCAAACACGATGATTTTCAACTCCAATACATTTTCTTTTTACACAAGGGAGTTGCATGGTTGGGCAATAGGTATATTTGTACAGCGTATTTGCGAAAAGTTACCACAAACGCGAGGAAATCTGGAGTACTTCGAAAAAGCATATCAACCTCATATACATATAGGCTGTGCTCTCATATATGCTGACCCCATTTATAGTGCTTGTTCGGAACATATGATTACAGACTTGTTTACGGAGTTATGTGGTAACGATGACACACGGCGACCATACTAAAACGTGTCGGTTTAGACGACAAAGATAAGGAGCTTTCATGGCTACTATCCAGGTCTGACTTTGAATGACGATCTGCCTGACGTAAGAGGTCTATACTGGTTGAGAAGCCAAAGTGTATACGTCCATTCAAGCAAAACTTTTAACGGTCAAAATAAACGTATGTCAACAAACAGGATTTAATATGACGTCATCGTCACGCCTGGTTGCTAACATCGGGTCCTATTTCCTCAGGAAATCTGGGTTGAGCTGCTTTTTCTTCCTGATTTTTGGAATTAGATTAATTTGCTGTGGTCACTAGAGTCTGATTGAAGTGTTTACCAGCAATATAATGAATATTGTCAGAAACTTGCTATTATACATGTATAATGTGACCGGTCAATTTAACTTTCTAGAAAACAGCACTTACTCGCGTTAGTAGCTCAAATGTAAACATAATCTAATGTCCCGTATATTCAATGCAATTTATTTGATTGTCAGTGAGTATAAGGGAAGAATAGGGATATTGTTTGTAAGCCCAATAGGGAGAGACAATAGAATGAAAACAATAAAAAAAAAAAAATTATATATATTTTTTTTTTATTCAACAGCCGTTTTTATCAAAGCAAGTATATATTATTACACACACTCACATCACTTGTATATATATGAATGATATACACTAGTGTATATGTACATTCCATTTCAGCGAAGATATTTATATTGAGTATACTGACATGCATGAAAAGCCACTTACTTAAATAATACATTTAGTAGTAATTGGCCTGTGTACAAATTAATCAGACAGGCTTGCAACTACTGGAGCCCAGATCCTTTCGAACTTTTCCATTTTCATGTTAGAAACAGCAATGTACTTTTCTAATACAAAGTTACTTTTTAGGGTATTTTTAAGGCTAAGGAAATCCAAATTTGTGTCCCGGCATCTGGCCTTGTATATATATTGCTTGGTTAAAATAATTAGATGATTTTCTAGCAGAAATTTTGCAGGAAGTCCAAATAAGATGTTTATACATTAGAAACCAGGCCCTAAGATCACGCCAGATTTCCTTCACCTTGTTACATTCAGTAAATAGATGGCTGATGGTTTCCTTTTCCTGCACACAAAATGTGCACAAATTACTCTCCTTGATACCCAATTTAACAAGCATTACATTTGTGGTATAAGGCATCTGTGTATAACCCTGAACTGGAAGTCCTGTAGTTGAATATTCGAAGTTTTATTTTCCGCAAGGCATATATAGGTCTCCAGTTCAGAGCGATACCCAACAGTTCCTCCCATCTTGCCTGAGACAGAGACATCACATCGTTATGAACGAATACATCATAAAATTTTCTACAACCTTTTTCATTTTCAATTAACTTACTGACATAAGGCAAAATGGGGGGAACATAGATGTCGGACTGCAATTTATTATAATTTTGTAGTTTTGATATCCAAAACACCGGAATGTTGTGTATTAAACGCCGGTAATCCAATTCAATGACAACAATAAATTGATGTGGGGGTTTTTTCCATGAGAACAAAAGATCATTTGTCGGGGGAAAAAAGACTGACAACAAGAATTTATTTTCTCAAGAAAACAATAGAATAAGAACAAAGTAGTCTCTCCCACCATGCTCCCGATCAATCAACCTGTAACTCCATTTTGGTCTGTGAAATATATATGCTACTATCACCCCATAGATTCAATTCTCCATCACTTGTGGGATTTGGCATGACATTCCATCCCTTGGCGCATGTTTTCCATCCTGTGATGCAGAACATGGCCGAATTTATTATTAAGGTTTATCGGCCTCTCCTGACAGAGTGGAGTATGCAAACAGGCAATGCCGGAGATAGGTGGATAATCATGTAGCCTATCAGAGGCCTATTTAATCATAGAAGCGATGTGATCATAATTCCCTCTCAGTCAAGTTCCAGATTTCCGTAAATAAGCTACACATAGAGCTGTTGGTGGTAGTTTGCCAATTAAGCCCGCACTATACCTCCGACTGGAGTCATTTTTATCGTTCGTTTTCAATGAACTATACTGTCAAGATAACTAGTATACAATTCTGTTGTTGTAGTCAGTTAAGCGGACTAGAGAATCGCTGATGAACTCCGCTGAACAATTGTATTACTGTAGTCCATACTACGGTACACGACAAGCCATCCCTCGGTGCGTGGAATTCTTGAAATGATTGATTTCATTACCACTGCGATTCTCGAATTTCAAGGTTGTAGAATTGAAAACGGAATATATACCTTTCGTTCACCTTTGGATTCTTGGCCTATCATCCGTCAACAGGCCGGACTAGAAATATCATATGTATTGTTAAAATACATAACGTAGCTTGCTGACGTTAGACCCATCATAAATTTTCTTGTGTCTCGGGTCAACGCACGCGTCACTTTGTTCCCAGCGCGTAAGTACTTTTTCTTTCGCAAAATGTTTAACTTGCATTTGCTAAATTATGTGACTTTAAATATTAGGGTTTGAAGCACGCCTGTTCTTTCTTGATATCATTTTTTTTCAAATAAAAGAAAAAGAGCAAAAAAAAAAACAAAATGAAATGAAAACCGAGTCACCACACCACTTTTTTAAGGGTATTCACCAAATACAGAACAGAAGAAGGCTGGGCAAAACGGAACCCTAACTTTGAGCGCTCCCTTGTGCTCTGTATAGTGAGTGAGTGAATAGAATTTAACGTCGCTTTCAACAATATTTCAGCAAAATCGCCAACTAACCAACTAAGCACCAGCCAGCCAAGTTGCGTTCCTGATTTGAAAGAAGAAATCTTTAAAGCAGCATGGAACCAGACACCCTCCATCCACCCTATAAAAACACTGAGGACAGCACACGAGACACAGACAGGACGCTTACATGTAGCCAAGTTGACATGGCTTCGTCCGTTCCTGCACTTAGCAATGAGTCCTCTTCATGAAATTACATGTACACTCCGGTATCACATGGCTTCATGGGTCGTTCGGCTCTATCCGGCAATAAAACAACCCATCCCAACTCTCTGTCTATTGGTTTTGTCGAGTTCGAACGAAGCCATGCCAATTTGGCTAGTTTACATGGTGCAATAAGTACAAGTGATATTACAGTGCTAGACTTCACATTGTCAAGTTCCTGTTGCTTCTCAGCAAAATGCATTGAAGCAACAGGAACTATATAATATGGCCATGATATGCCAATAGGTGGATTTTAAAGTATTTAAAATTAAACCGACAAAAACCTGTTTATCCTGGTACTTTTTAGTTTTTTGACTAATGATCCGCCATGTGGGGCAAACTGGACCCCCTGTGGTCCGTTTTGCCCCAATAGGGAACGTAATGTTAATCTCGCGATAATCTTAGCTAAACACCCGCCTAGTTGCTCGTCATAATTTGGTTATTTAGCATCAAACGTGATTGACAGCATATCATGCATATAGTCACTTGTCTGAAATGGCAGAAAACAAAGCCTTACTATTAAAAAGGGTTGTATGATTCGAGATAAAATGCAACGTGGCGTGTTTTAACAGGTCTCCAGAATGTAAGATCTCACAGTTCCATTAAACTACACAAGCGATTAATTATTTTCCCTCTGTTTTCCAGTCGTTACTGTTAACCCTGCATAATAGTTACTTACATACGCTTTTGTTCATTAGTGGAAACTTGAATTTAATTGACGTATTAGTCCGGCGAAATAGTAACACATTGACAAGCGAATTGTCCTCTCGATTGAGGGGTGTGGATTTTGTGGAATACAGGTACCAGTGTTCGAAAATTGATCAGCAAAAAAGCATTTCAGACAGCGAAACAAATATATTATGTTGTACATAGTCTCATTGCATTCAAAATATCTTGTCATTTTTGCTATCACCAACATAATTACCAACACCGGTCAGTCAGGAGCTACAAGAATCGAAAATCACAGCTGTGAACATTATAGTAATACATGCTCCCCCCCAGACATGCGCACTTTTGTAAACCAAAAGGGCGACGCGCGACGCGAATGTCCGTCGTCCGTCGTCCGTCGCCCTTTTAAAAGGGCGACGCGCGACGCGAATGTCCGTCGCGCGTCGCGCGTCGCCCTTTTTAAAAGGGCGACGCGCGACGCAAATGTCCGTCGCGCGTCGCGCGTCGCCCTTTTAAAAGGGCGACGCGCGACGCGAATGTCCGTCGCGCGTCGCGCGTCGCCCTTTAAAAGGGCGACGCGCGACGGAAAAGGGCGACGTCGCGTTTTGAAAGGCGACGTCGCCCTCTCCGTCGCGCGTCGCGCGTCGACTTTTACAATGTTAGGAGATAGGGCAATTGGCCCAAATAAGACACCATAAGTTTTGGCCTATCTCTTTAACATTGCAAAAGGCGACGCGCGACGGAGAGGACGACGTCGCGTTTCAAAACGCTTCGCGTCGTGCGTCGCGCGTCGCCCTTTTAAAAGTCGACGCGCGAGATCAAATTGGCCCAAATAGAACACCATACATCACGACCATTCACAGTCGATGAAGTGTTCCGTGTGCCCTTCAGGGGCCTATTTATTCAAAGAAGCGGTGCGATCACTCACAGAATTGAAATAGCCTGTTTGTTTGATTGAATGCATAAACTTACACTTGTCGCTGGCCGTCGTCGTTACCGACCCTTATCAGACGTCAGTGCCAGTATCGTGACGTGATGAAAAATGTTGATGGAGCTGACACTGACTGGCCTATTTTGACCCACCGAAATGAATGTTGGCTTGGCGCCTCTCCCAGAGGATTTGCTAAAATGGTAAGTGAAAGAGGTGTCCGGTGCATATATCAACAAAAGCTGAAAGAAACCAAGCAACATTTGGCTGTGAAACATTACTACATGGCAGGGTGACTAACGTCACAGGACCTACGAAATAGGGTTTGACAATTTAAGTGTGTACTCGAGAGATGACTTGGGGGCCCTGTGTGCTACCATGAGATAATTTATTTAGCATCTCTAAATTGACAGTGGGAACTATTAACTTTTCCAGATGTCATCGCTGGTGAGTCGTTAGCATAGCAACTATTATCACCCTCAGTTCCTATTACCCTGGACACTGATCAGCCCAGCAGTACAGCATGAGGTATTGGGAGGAGAGTCCGAGAGAGCGGGGCACCCCCCTCCCCCCCCTCTTCTCGGCATTAGGAGATTTTTTTTTAATTAGCGTAGGGAATGGTGCTCTGTCAGAGCAGTTGAGAAGTAAATGTTTCAAGTCCCAAAATAAGACCGGAAACTGGAAAAGAAACACAAATTTGAAGTGAGAACGGTCAAGATCAGAGATTTGTTAGAATGCAAGAATCAAAAGAGAGCCATTCTCCATGGATATATTTATTTGGCATTCAACTTCAAGGTACCTCATCTGAAGAGAGTACATAATAATAATCAATGAACAATAAAGCACACACGAAAAAAATAAACAACTGGTTATAGGTTACTGAATTTAAAACACAACGATGATTTTATTATTGATCTCTTCAGTAGTAACAGATAATAGGGTCATTGTTGTGTTTAAATTTAGTAATTTCTCTCATAAAATCCAGTAATTTTTTATTTCTTTTTGAGGTAGAACATTTTTTAACTAATGACTGAACTGAAGAAATTATGCAATGTTGTATAGGCTGGATATATAAAACGTGCAGTATAATATGCCTTCAACGGAATTCCAAGACCAGCAAATGAGTGAAAACGGATACCATCGGAATGTGTGTCAACATTACAGTGAGGCTAAAAATAGATTACTTATGAATCTCCAGTTTAATACTAGATTCAAGTGTACTGTTCAAATAGCCATATTATAGATATCTCATAGTACATGTAGATCTAATAGACTGATTACGACGTACGAGCGAGCGCACACATGCATGTGTGCTTTTAATATAGATATAATTAAAATATTTTTTGGAAGCTGACGTTTTAGAACAACAACAACGACCACCGAAAGCCAACAAATACCCTGGCGCTTCTGTGAGAAGAAGTTTTTCAAAGTTGCTTGGCGCTTCTGACAATGATTTATAAAATACATGTACATGTAAAGTGATACTCGTGGCTCGGTAAAACTTCGCAGCAGACGAAATAACAACCTCCATTCTCCGATAAAATGATTTACTTCCTTCATGCATCGTGGCATATACAGCTCGGGAAGCGTGGCGTGGACTATTAGGGAAAACATGGCGGAGCTACCTGGAAACGTATAATGCCGACATATTTTGGCAAGTACCATTAAAGTTACTGATATTGTCGAGTGCTGGGCGCATCATTTTTTTTTTTTTTTTTTTTTTTTGCTTTAGTGCTGGGCGGCCGAAGTTAGTCCCAGGCGCTTAAAAGTCACAGTGAAGCATACAGTCAAGGGTTCCCGATGGGCATGACAGTGCACTCGAGTCATCAATAAATAATAAAAAATTAATTATAAATTAAATTTTCATCAGAATTCGATCAGCTCAGAACTTGCTGGTAACAATGCCCTAATGCACGTTCATGCCAAAAATCAAGGTTCTAATGTTAACGGTTCTCCTTATTTTGCCGACGAAAGGATTCGGATGGACTGACTCACTCACTCACTCACTCATTACCGGACAATTTGCGATCTGTAGCCTACTTCGTAGGAACATGGCAGTGTGACTATGCGTCACAGGACCTACGAAGTAAGGTAGGCATTAGGACAGGCACTGAGCTCTTGGCAATCCCCCCCCCCCAGCCCCAAGTTGAAATCCTGCCTATATTAAGATGGGCACATGCAGCCCAAGTCAGAATCACCAGAGATTTTCATCAAAAATCACCAGAAATTTTCGATTAAAACAATATTGAATATTTTGTTGAAGATTAAAAGTGATGGGATTGAATGAATGGTTTACCAGTGCTGATGTGAATCTGTGACACACCAACACACTCTGTGGCAGTGATTCTGTGACACACCAACACATCCGTGCCAGTGATTCTGTATCCCTTAATCAAGGAATCAAAATTTGAAATGACAAGAAAAATTTAGACATAATTACACATGTAATGTTTTTGTTTAAATTATATCCCAGTGTGATACTTTTCTACAGTATCAGTACTATGTTACTATCTGTAGCGGTTGAAACCCAGTAAAACTTAAACAATTAAAACCAGTAAAGAAATTTGTCTGTTGAATAACAGAAAATATGGTATGGAGATTTGAATGAGTAAACTACTAAACAACTTACATGATACCAACAAAATTTCCCAACACAAGCTGGTAAATTCCTTGGGTGGCTTGCAGGATGGCTTTGTTTCATCCTCAGTAAACTTTTATCATTGTCGCTCACAGGCTAATCTGAAGGATACCACATCTATCTTTGTTCTGCTGGGTTATTGCACAGTCTGACTTAATTGGTTGATGTAGGATATTTCACCAGCAGTGGCAATATGACCTAAATTTGAAGCCTGATTTGGTCGGTGATGACATGTTTGGATGTGAAATAGGATACACGTTAAAGACCACAGTTACTATCTATAACGATATACTTACTTCTGTGTATTAAGAGTGTAATGGTAATGTTGGTAATAGCAGTGAAGATAAATGCACTAACAAATGATGGAAAATTATCATTTCCTATTTCATTATCCCATCACGTTTTGTACTGTGTTATATATCATTTCCTATTTCATTATCCCATCACGTTTTGTACTGTGTTATATACAATGTATACAGTGAAACATACAGCCAATGGTTCCCAATGGACATGACAGTGCAGTCGCTGAGCTATCAATAAATAATTAAAAAAATAATTAAAAATCAAATTTTCATCAGAATTCGGTCAGCTCAGAACTTGCTGGTAACAACGCCCTAATGCACGTTCATGCCAAAAATCATGGTTCTAATGTCAATGGTTCTCCTTATTTTGCCGACGAAAGGATTCGGATGGACTGACTGACTCACTCATTACCGGACAATTTGCGATCTGTAGCCTACTTCGTAGGAATATCCCCTGCCTCGCTGAAGAGCTTCTTGACGTGTTGCTGGTCGTCTATGGGCATGCTTCTTTGGTCGATCTAAAATGTGATCCGTTGGCAGGTCCAAAACCAATTGATGGACAACAGGGCCTATGGTGCTTCCGTTGGGTATATTTTTTTTTATATGAAGCGTAATAACAGAATCGAACTACTTTTACGCGATTGACTTCTTGTTATGAACTTCCCCCTCCAGTGGATGCTCTTATGTATTACCGGGAAACTACTCCGACGCCGCCGTCGCCATTTAAAACGTTTATATCTTTGAAACCGTTGGAGATTTTTATTTTTTATTTTGTTTGTTATCTAGCTAGGTCTGGGGAATTTTTCTGGTTGTGTTTTCGTGTTTTTATTGGATAACTAGATGGCGCGGTAGTTATGAATATTATTAACCTTTCTGACACGATTTTTTCCAACGGCTTTTTTGATTTTCGTGAAATTTGGGTACAGTGATCTTGGACGACAAACACAGAGCTGAAAAGGTTTTGGTGCTGTTAGAGTGACCCAAATGGCATGATTTTTATAACTCAAAAGGTGACGTTTTTCAGAAAATGAAAATTGACCGATTTGAATAGAGATAAGTTGTATATAAGTCTATTCCAGGTTGCTGAACATAAGTATGATATGGCTGGAACGGTACTGTATTTTCTTATGCGATCCAATGACTGCTGAATTCGAAAACTTGTCAGCACCGCCATCATTATTTGAAACATCCATATCTCTTAAACCGTTAGAGATTTTTCTGTCAAACTTTGTTTGCTATCTCCCTAGATCAGGGGAATCTGCCTGGTGTGTTTGCATGTTTTCATTTTATCACTAGATGGTGCTGTAGTCATGAATATTATAAACCGTTCTGACATTACATTTTTCCAATGGCTTTGCTGAGGGCCCTTTGCTGATTGTCGCGATATTTGGATATACTTATCTTGTAGGATAGACACAGAACTGAAAAAGTTACCTTTACCCTAAGGGCACGATTTTGGCAACTTGAAAGGGAACGTTATTCCCAAAATGAAAATTGACTGATTTAAACAGAGAGAAGTTGAATACTGGTGTATTCCAGGTCGCAGGAGATGGCTGAAGCTGTAATTTATTTCCTTGGTGATTTAAACATGTACAAATGTGACATTTCACAGTCAGATCATATGTATAATTAAATTGTATAAAAGTGTTCTGCATGTGGTCTTTGTTGCATTGACATTGTATGTATTAGCTGAACATAGTTTATAAATTTTGCTAACAGCCTTGTGAAGATGATGACA
>JAVTVY010035226.1:0-13659 GCA_036873755.1 Hanleya hanleyi | reverse complement strand
CGTCATTTTTACATCCGGGCACTTCGCGTCTGCGCCTGCATTGAGGTATGCATGAGGGTCTTCATGCGCGCGCGCAATGCCGCTCAGTCGTACACCAGTACACCAGTCTCGATCCTCGACTTGGGGTAGAGTGTGCTAAAAATAGATTACCAGCTAGCGTGCTATAAAAGGGAAGCGGCCTGGCTGTTTCATCAGACACTCTGTCAACCACCAAGATGTTCACTTGCACAACTTGCCAGAAGCAGTTTACTCGCCCAGAAGATTTGCGACGCCACGAGGCCTCCACCCACAACGGTACACTATATACTTGTATAACCTGCGCACGGTTATTTAATCGGGAAGATGCTTTACTGCGCCACGAACGCTCACTCCACGAGGGCGCGAAGGAACAATGTAATGAATGTGGCCAACTCTTCAAACGACGCAGTCAGTTGAGACGGCATCAGCGTTTGATTCATGGTCCGTCTCTACGGTTTGGGCGACAACTTCCTACTGAAGAGGAGCCGCAGAAGGTGAGACCCAGTGAAAATAAGCCCGGGGAGACGAACGCCATTGGTGATGCGATCACGGAGAGTCCGCCTATACCCACAGTTCAGAAGAGCCTAGATATCCAGCCAGTCCCTAGCATTGCTGTTGCCATTACAAGCGTCTAGTCCGTCATTCATAATCCAGCCGTCGTCCATTAGAGAATATCCGCGTCCATAATCCAAAGACCTATTCCATTTCCATATAACAGTATTAGCACCAAATTCAAAAAGACAAAGGTATACATAAACATAGGCTTGTTTCCTGCAAGAGAGAAGCGGTCAACACTTTTCAATCATGCCGGCAAGACATCATGATGTTCCAAAATATCAAATCCGTATCGCTGATCAGCATTCTTAATCCATAATATTCGTTATAGAGTCGTCATCTAAAAATGATGTACCTCAGCCACGCTTTGATTGTGACTGTTCATATGAGTACCATGAGGATCTTGAAGTACATGGGCTCATACGGCCCCTAGCCCTGGGTTAAGCGGAATTAGACACATGTTACGAAACGTAGCGCCATAGATCTTGCACGCTACGTTCGTATTTTGCTATCAGCATGCGATATGTATCGCCAAATTTGAGAAACTTTTGAGTGGAGGCGCTTGGTGGAATAGCCCTGTTTTATAAGTTTCTGCAACATTGTTTTGTGACGTTGATTAAAATCATCACATTTAACACAGGATCTAGCAAATGCTACTAAGCGAGATATGTATACGCCATATGCAGGTCCCACTGGAATATTACTATCCAGAAAGGGATAGTTTACGATGTCGAAATTGTAATCATCTCTTTTGTCATAAAGTCGACGAGATGACGTCATACGCCTGACGACATCGGACATTTTCTGGAAGATGCAGTGGATATTCCCAGCGATCTGTTACAGGACGCCCATCCAGTGAATGACATCGATCGGCGCCAATGGCCCATGATGCGGCACATTTTCCACCGTGATCGCCCCATTCCAGATATCTACAATTTCCCACTGACCCACCTCACCCGTCTACGCAGCTACGTGGAAGCCATCTTCAAAGATCAAACTACGGCCTTCAAATTGAATGTTGCTTTCGGGTACATCTTACGTCACAAAAAGACGGACCAGTTACGGTATTATTATGCCAGTAATAACAGCCATGTGTTTGACCAACCGCTCACCATCATTAACCGGGGGTCACTAGAGACGATGCTGGAGATACTGGACACCGTGGAACCCTTGAGATGGGCACATCGTCAACGCCCCAACATACAATGGGTCGTAGAGAAGGTCACCAATGCCACGTTCTTCCTTACCAAGCTGACCGACCACCGCCATCGGTTGAATGCGTCACCCGCGCCCTGATGAATACCATAAGATGCCGCACATAGTCTCTATGTCTACATGCTGATCGTTGACTTGAGCTCAGTAAACACTTGTACATAATGTGACGGTGCGTTAAATAATAAAACATGGTGTTTGATATTTCAATTTGTTTTGCTGTGAACATACTAAACATACCCAAGGCGGCTCCCCCAGCCTGGGTATGATGTAACATTGGGGATAATAAACTGTATAAACCTTGCTGAACTTGTTGTTATTCATGACAACCGCTTTCCGCTATACTTGGATGAAATATATACAGAATTCCCTGTCTGCGCATGCGCAGAATGGTGACAACGGCCGAGCCACTAGTCCAGTCCGATGCCCCTTCACGAATGCTTCACATGGATACCTCATACAACTCCAGGGAGCCGCCCTGGGTATGATGTAACATTGGGGATAATAAACTGTATGAACATTGCTGAACTTGTTGTTGTTCACATCACCCCATTGACTTGATAGGCAGATCCCAATAAGCCCGGGGACCGATATTAGCCCTTTTGGCTAGAGGTGATAGGGGTTTTCCCCTAGTTTAGAACTGATTGTGCTAAAAATAGATCAACAGATAGCTTGCTATAAAAAGGAAACGGCCTGGCCGTTTCATCAGACACTCTGTCAACCACCAAGATGTTCACTTGTACTACGTGCTCGAAATCATTCACTCGCAGGCACGACTTGCGCCGCCATGAGGCTACCAAGCACGATGGAACCGCCCGGTATAGCTGTACGATATGTAGGCCTACACTGTCGTTTCATCGCCCAGATCATTTACAGCGCCATGAACGTTCAATTCATGGGCCATCCAAGCGTCGATGCGAAGAATGTGGTCAACTCTTCAAATGACCCAGTCAGTTAAAACGGCATGAGCGTTTGATTCATGGTACATCACCACGGCATGAGGGACAACTTTCCACTAAAGAGGTACCCAGGAGGGACAGATGCACTGAAGATGAACCCGGGGAGGAGAATGCCACTGATGATGCGATCACGGAGAGCCCGCCTATACCCACAGCTCAGAAGAGCCTAGATATCCAGCCGGTCCCTAGCATCACTGTTTCCAGTAATACACCTGACAACAACGAACATTTTCTGGAAGATGCGGTGGATGTTCCCAGCGATCTCTTACCCGAAGATCATCCAGTGAGTGAGATGTATCGACGCCATTGGTCCATGATCCGACACTGCTTCCACCGTCATCGCCCTATATTGGACTTGTACAATTTCCGACTGACCGACCTCGCCCGTCTACGCAGCTACGTGGAAGCCATCTTCAATGACCAACCTACATCCTTCACATTAAATGTAGCATTTGGGTACATCTTTTGCCATAAGATGACGCCTGAATTGTGCTATTTCTATTCCAGTGCCATCAACCCAGTGTACGACCATCCTTTCACAATCACCAATCGGGCGTCGCTAGAGACGATGCTGACCCAACTGGACACTGTGGATCCCTTAGAATGGGGCTATGAACAGCGTACCAACACCAAGTGGATAGTGGAGAGGGTCACCAATGTTACGTTCTTCGTGGTTAAACTGACCCACCACCCCATCGGATGAAAGTATTCACCCATGCACTGATAGATACTCAGAATGCGCAAACAACTATCTGAGGATATGTTTCCTCAACGGTATCCTGGCCTGTCCGATGACGATTAGACCAAACGGTTCAGAGCGAACATGGCCGAAGATGGAACTTTCTGAAATGGCGACTTCTGATTGGACAAGAGTAGCCGAGAATACATCTAACGGACAGGAACGAATATGACAGACGCAAATGGTGGCCTCTGATTGGACAAGAATATTCTTGAATTGTAAATATACCCAACGCGGCTCCCCCAACGTGGGTATGATGTAACATTGGGGAGAATAAACTATATGAAAAAAAACTTCTTGTTGTTGTTGTTCTCTTATGTGTGATCATTGTTGTTGTTGCTGTTGTTGTTCTCTGTCCGGTCTATATCATGGTGTTAAGGTGTAACGACGGGCGTCGACTGGCGTCACTGCATTTCGAAGAATTAGTGACAATTCCATGGAATATCAGAGCTTCTGAGCTATTTCACCTGGGCGTTGATGCATTAAGAATGGCGTTGGTGGGCGTTGCTACAAGATGACATCTCACACGACGCATTCGCACCGCGGATGGTCCATCTCTACACCAAATACCATCCTTCACTGCCCCAAAATGCTCACTTTCGCTACTACTCGTACTGATGACGTCACCAATGACGTCACAGATGCTGTGGATATCCCTCAACGCGGAATGTACACCCCGAGAGCTACAACATGACACCTCTCAGGACGCATTCGGACCAAGAATGGTTCCTCTCTACTCCGAATACCTTCCTTCACTGCCTCAAAATGTCCACTTTCGCTACTACTCCTACTGATGACGTCAAAAATGACGTCACAGATGCTTCGGACATGCCTCAACTCGGAATGTACACCTCGAGAGCTACAAAATGACACCTCACACGACGCATTCGGACTAAGGATAGTCCCTATCTACACCAAACTCACCCCACGCACCCACAAAATGTCCACTTTCGCTACTACTCGTACCGATGACGTCATCAATGACGTCACAGATGACGCGGACATCCCTCAAATCGGAATGTACACCCCGAGAACTACAAGATGACACCTTCCAGGACGCATTCGAACCGTGAATAGCCCATCTCGACCCAAATACCTTCATGTACTGCCCGAAAATGGCCACTTTCGCTACTACGTCACCGATGACGTCACAGATGACGCGAACATCCCTTAAATCGGAGTGTACACCCCGAGAACTACAAGATGACACCTTTCAGGACGCATTCGAACCGTGATTAGCCCATCTCGACCCCAAATAACTTCCTTCGCTGCCCCAAAATGGCCACTTTACTTACTACAACCAACTGCGCATGCAGATTAACGCGACATGCATTCAAAAACACACCATTCTGACTCTACCCCACACAAGCTTCACTTTGACACCTCACACGACCCATTCGAACCGTGATTAGCTCATCTCTAACCCAAACACACCCCTACATAGCACCCAAAATGCCTGTTTTCTATACTACGGCCAGACTGCGCATGCGCAGACTATTGAACACGGACGAACCATTAGTGTAGTCAAGTGCTCCTCCACGAGAGCTTCAAAATAAGACCTCACTCGACCCCATTGGACCATGAGTGGCCCACCTAGACTCCAACATGTCCACCCCGTATGGGCCTATACACCCATAGCCATGCAGTATAGGCCTATGGGCCTACCCAGGCCTCGGTGACTTTTTTCAAAAATTTCACCGATTCGCACGGGGACACTTCCTATCATGTTCTAAATGCCGAGACGAGTAAAACGAGACCCCACAACCCTACCGCAAATGTATAGAAGTACGTTTCCCAGGGGGACAAACATTGATCCTATACCCTCAGTATGGGTCTATATGGGGCTCGGTGACTTTTTTCAAAAATTTCACCGATTCGCACGGGGACACTTCCTATCATGTTCTAAATGACGAGACGAGTAAAACGAGACCCCACAACCCTACCGCAAATGCATAGAAGTACGTTTCCCAGGGGGGACAAACATCGGTCCTATACCCTCAGTATGGGACTATATGAGGCTATATCGTACTTTTTCAAAAATGTTCTAAATGACGAGACGAGTAAAACGAGACCCCACAACCCTACCGCAAATGTATAGAAGTACGTTTCCCAGGGGGACAAACATCGAACCTATACCCCAGTATGGGACTATATGGGGCTCGGTGACTTTTTTCAAAAATTTCACCGATTCGCACGGGGACACTTCCTATCATGTTCTAAATGACGAGACGAGTAAAACGAGACCCCACAACCCTACCGCAAATGTATAGAAGTACGTTTCCCAGGGGGACAAACATTGATCCTATACCCTCAGTATGGGACTATATGAGGCTATATCGTACTTTTTTCAAAAATTTCACCGATTCGCACGGGGACACTTCCTATCATGTTCTAAATGACGAGACGAGTAAAACGAGACCCCACAACCCTACCGCAAATGTATAGAAGTACGTTTCCCAGGATGGTGCTATACCTCCCATACCCCATGTAGGCATTTTCCCGTAATTTAGGATAAAGTCCGTATTCCATATTTTTTCAGGAAAATTTTTACATACAACCACCCTGGAACTAGGGGAAGATAACTCTGTTGATAGACAAGCCCCGTTAAGCCCGGCGACCTATATACCCCTCATACCCCATATAGGCATTTTCCCAGGTTTTCGATAAAGTCCGTGTTCCGTTTTTTTTTTCAGGAAAAATTTTACATGCACCCACCCAGCCATCAAATACCCCTTCACCTAGGCTTCACGTTGATACCTCACTCGACCCCATTCGACCATTAGGGGCTCCCCTAGATGCCAACACGTCTATTTTCATACCCTTGGGCCACCGCGCATGCGCAGAAGGCCGATAGTTCAACCCCACACCCAGCCCATCAGATGCCCCTTCACATAAGCTTCACTTTGATACCTCACTCGACCCCATTGGTCCATTAGGGGCTCCCCTAGCTCCCAACACGGCTATTTTCATACCCTTGGGCCACCGCGCATGCGCAGAATGCCGATAGTTCAGCCCCATATCCAGCCCATCAGATGCCCCTTCACGAATGCTTCACTTTGATACCTCACTCGACCCCACTGGACCAGTAGTCAATCTCCTAGCTCCAAAAAGGCTATTTTCATACCCTTTGGCCTCCGCGCATGCGCAGAATGCCGATAGTTCAACCCCGCGCCCAGCCCATCAGATGCCCCTTCATCTAACCTTCAATTTGATACCTCACTCGACCCCATCGGACCCTTAGGGGCTCCCCTAGCTCCAAAAAGGCTATTTTCATACCCTTCGGCCGCCGCGCATGCGCAGAATGACGATATTTCAACCCCACACCCAGCCCATTAGATGCTCCTTCACCTAACCTTCACTTTGATACCTCACTCGACCCCATCGGACCATTTTATCTAGGGACTACTTTTTATCTAGGGACTACTTTTTCCCGAGACCGAATCACCGCCAAAACCACGGCCAAACCGCATCACCGCGCATGAATACATTTTTTTTTTTTTTTTTTTGCCGGAACTTTTTTTTTGCCCGAACATGCCCGAACATGCCGTCCACCTGCCACACACTAAAACCGGCCGCTCGCGGCCATCTTGTACCCACCTCCCACATCATGACACTCGCGGCCATCTTGTACCCACCTCCCACATCTTGCACTCGCACTGTTACAATGATCACTGTCATAACATGCACATAAACAGACTCACAGTGAGTGATGAACAGCTCTCACAGATTTAACAAACTACTCGCGGCCATCTTGTACCCACCTCCCTCTGGCGGC
This sequence comes from Hanleya hanleyi, assembly GCA_036873755.1. Classification (NCBI taxonomy): domain Eukaryota; kingdom Metazoa; phylum Mollusca; class Polyplacophora; order Lepidopleurida; family Hanleyidae; genus Hanleya; species Hanleya hanleyi. Next base: position 6,401 of record JAVTVY010035226.1, on the reverse strand, counting down.
CATCTTGTACCCACCTCCCACATCATGACACTGGCGGCCATCTTGTACCCACCTCCCACACATGACACTCGCGGCCATCTTGTACCCACCTCCCACACATCACGCATGCGCACACCGCCCCAATACCGCCACAAAACCGCCACATTTTTTACACTTATGACGTCACACAAGGTTCTGCGCATGCGCAGTGAGGCGCTATTACGCCAATTTACGTTATATATACTACTCTGGCTGTTCAAAATTTCGCTATGGCTATAAACAATTGATAACGTAATCTTCATGTAATCCCACTTTCAGTAGGTCCCGCGGTAAATGTACTCTCAGCCTCTGATACAAGTAATTTCTCGACATTATGTTGTTTAGACTCCATCGTTTGTACTAGTATCCTTCTCGTGTGATGTTGATATAGATCTGCTCCACAATCTCCGACGTTAATTAGATTATTAGATCCACCATATGCCAGTCGCATTTGACTCAGCAAACTATCCGATCTCGATAAGTGCTTAGAGCAAGGAGGACATGTGTCAAACATGGAATATATGGATGTAATCGATGCGTTACGGCGAACACCTTCATGGCAAATGACGCAGTTCGATTATATCACTCTCTATATATAAATCAAGTGATGTCGTTATGCATGTTGGAGAGGTAATATGATGATTTTGTTAAATATTATTCAAAAACGCCGTCACCTTCACATTTTCCTCTTCTTGTTGATTTTCTAGACCTTTTGACGGGTTCCCATTTCCGTTTCCTTTTTATGGGTATAGGTGGTGCTTAACACCGATGTCTGACGCTGTCTATCGGATGTAATCGTCGCCATTTTACCCCCTCAACAAGTGGATTAACAGTTGCGCTGATTTTGAAGGTTTAACTAGTCCTCTTTCCCCATGTAGAGGCTCTTCTTGCTGCATGAAAATTCTAGCCTACATATAATTTGATTCACTTATCAGCATCGATAACGTAGTTTTCTGCCAACGGCAACATGGTAAAGCCATAGTAGTGACGATGTGATGCTTTCGATGGTTTCTCAAAAAAAATGCGAATAATCCACTCGAAGCAGTCATAATAAGAAATATAATAGTGAAAACTCGACAGTCCTATATATTCTCGATGTTGTCCTGTAGAACCCAGCTCGCCAAAAGACTAACCTACATATTTTACCAATTTTTATACGCCCGTCGATATATTGCGATCACGATTTCAGTCCGTCTGTCTGTCTGGCTGTTAACTTTTTTTTGTCCGTGCGATATCTTTAGTTCCATGTCATGGATTGGTACCAAACTTTGGGCATTCCTGACCCCAATCTAATTAAAATTAAATCCTATCTGCTCCCCGATTTGGATATGTCGCTTGAAGGACCTAGGCTGGCAGTAAGTCGAGTGTCAACCAATCCTGAGAACGCTTCATATAATAGTCACAGTTGCCTGGCCTGTAGGATATTGGATGGTCGATGTCTACGTATAATTATTTTCAATAAATTATGAAAATTAATAAATATAAAAAAAAAAATTTAAATCGATTTTTTTAAAAATATTTTTTCTAAGTGTATTTCTCTTGCATCTTTGGCTCAATTAAAGTCATTCACTATAATGTCAAGCCGAGTCACTACAGTTTTTAATTATCTACCATACCCTGCCCTCTATGACATAGAATAGAGGAAAGAAGTTGGGAATAGAACCGCTCAACACGGTCATTTCAAAACATTCTCAAAAAAGAACGAAAGCCTAACTTTCCAAATGCCATCCGCTTTTTACTTCCCAAGTGGACCAACCTTCGGAATATATGCGATTTGAATATCTAAACCTTCCCTTGGGAAGAGAAATTCATTCTTCGCGCCAAAACACGGCTTTTCAAACTTTTAGCCAGCTCTCCGGCAAAAAGCACTTCCGTCATAGTTTTAAGGACCGGGCTATACAATATTATCAGCGACGATTGGTCGAAATTATCCGCAAAAGTCATCTCCCGCCCACTGGATTATCTGCCCCTGACTTTTGGGGATAATTTCGACCAATCGTCGCTGATAATATTGTATAGCCCGGTCCTTAAAACTATGACGGAAGTGCTTTTCGCCGGAGACTGGCTAAAAGTTTGAAAAGCCGTGTTTTGGCGCGAAGAACGAATTTCTTTCCCCAAGGGTAGATTTAGATATTCAAAGCGCATATATTCCGAAGGTAGGTCCACTTGGGAAGTAAAAAACGGGTGGCATTTGGAAAGGTAGGCTTTCGATCTTTTTTGAGAATGTTTTGAAATGACCGTGTTGAGCGGTTCTATTCCCAACTTCTCTTTTATTCTATGTCATAGAGGGCAGGGTATGGTAGATAATTAAAAACTGTAGTGACTCGGCTTGACATTATAGGGAATGACTTTAATTGAGCCAAAGGTAAAAGAGAAATACACTTAGAAAAAATATTTAAAAAAAAATCGATTTAATTTTTTTTTTATATTTATTAATTTTCATGATTTATTGGGAATAATTATACGTAGACATCGACCATCCAATATCCTACAGGCCAGGCAACTGTGTTCATAGTGCTTTGAAGGGAACATTAATGATAGAGAATTTTTGGTTGGCTCTGTCGACTAGACGCCGCGCTGGCGGGGTGCTTTTTTAAGTTGCCGCGGTCCCGACATTGTGGCACCATAATACGGGGTAGATATATGGACTGATCTTTGGTGTAAACATTGGGGTAAACGGACACGGTGACCTTATCTCCCTTCCCCGAGTGCAAGTGCATTTTTCTAGATGCGACCATGATGTCATAATGCTATTAAATATTCATGGTTTGGGCCCTCAAAACACCAAATTCAATTGAAATACGTAAGATCCTATATAGCGACATGTAAGATTGGGGAGCATTAATAAGATATCACCCATGGATCAAAGAGAAACCATCTTCATTTTGAGTTCAAGGTCAAGGTCACTGTGATACAGTAAACCATTGAAAATTGTTTATGCTATAAACACAGTTCAGACTAGATCTAAGCCTATTGATATTTACCCCTCGGCCAAGTTTGACCGAATGGTATTGTCTGCATGGTTCTTCCGTCCGTCTGTCTGTCCTATTGCTTGTTAACACAATATCTCTTGAATGATTATAACCAGACTTTCTAAATTCATTTAACATGAATTTAACACTGTCGATGAGTCAGAATCCTAGTCAAGATGCCTGATCTGAACCAAATTTGAGAATTGGTGATAACTTTTGAAGGATTACATCTAGGCTCTCCTATGTCATGCTACATATGCAACTGATGATTGACTAGAAGCCTTTCCAATTTGTTTGACCTTGACTTATTTTATCAAGGTGGTCAAATTTTAGTTATTGCAGTATCTTGAGAAATCATGGTTCAGCTCTTCAAATTTACACTACAGTACATATATGCAACTGGTGATTATTTAAAGACCTATTCAAGTTGGCCGACCTTGACCTATGTCATCAAGGTCTAGTTAATACAATAGATTTTAAAGGGTTTTAGTTATGCATGGATGGGTGTATATTGCAGTCCATAAGGCTCTTGTTTTATCCTTCCTCTGCGTAATTTAAATATATTTTCTATACACTATGATGGATCCGGGTCTTTTTGTGCCTGTTGTACTTGTTTTTTTTTTGATAGAAGCATTCTGCCCTTTGAAACACAAATCTAGCATGGGAAATTCTCACAGTGTCGCCTCATCGAAAATGATCGGGGCGGTTTTACACTCGTCTTCAGTCAATTCTGCTGACGTTTCTACAACGTATCTACGTATAGCCACTTCCACACTAGCGATTCTCTTTGCTTTCTGATCCAGGGATCTGTGGGGGCGATGATTGCAATCGGGTACAATACTTTGAAAAGACCTCTTTTTAGCGATATGTTTGTTTGTGAGTAAAGCATCTGTACATGATTTAATTGATTATCCTGATACCTAGAAGTAATTACTTTTCCTCTCATTTTGTGTGACGCAATATATAAATCGCTTCTCTTTTAAATAGGCGGTCAACCATCCGTTCGTATATTCACTCTCGTTATCGAATCTATCGGAGACGTATAGGTTGTCTCCCTTCTTTGAAAATTTTCTCCAATCCCCTAATGGATTCATGAGATTTTTTCAGTACTATCCATAAGTATCTGGAGAAAATGTCGTTAACTTTGACAGAAAGTTGATTGACCAAATATAATGCCGGAGATCACTAGAGCTTTCTTCACTCTGAGGTATATATGTTTATAAAGAATTTTTTCGGCTATGAAGATAGGATAGCTATGAAGATAAACTAAAATTCACGTTCACGCCATTTCCACTGAGCTAGCAATCACGATCTTGTAAAATTGGGCCTTCCATTCAAGATGTTCTGCTCTTTTTGATTTGGAGTTGTCTAATCAATATACCTGGTCAGTGTGGATCACCTGTATCTATATGATAACCGGAATATTTATCGCATAACTGCATTGGAAGTTGCTTCTTGTTCACCATTGAATGTAGGCTTTGTAAGGAAAGATGGCTGTATTGGAGGTTATCAGTTTTCCTTGCATCGTAACATCTATTTGAGACCACATCGACTGTAATAATAATCTATTCGCATTGCTTTGCGTTTAACGTATAGCCTACTACCTCTACGGTCTGTATAATCCATACCTTGACCAGAAAACGAAAACTCTAGCGGGGCGTCATTTGTGATTTGTGAAGATAGTGTAACCACTACAATATACATTCGCTCCACCGCCAAAAGGAAACAATTCATTCATTAGGCTGAGTTTCCGTAAACGCTGATTAAACACGAAGTATCTCGTCAAATGAAGTTATCGATGAAGGTTACGCGAGGAATGAAGCCGCTTCATCTCGTTCATTCTTTATATGTATATATTTCGAGATACCGAAAATCGCTAAGGAGTTTGGGAAGGTATTGTCAAGGGAGCCAAGCCTTCAACTTCAGTTGCTCTCCCTTCTCAGATATGGGATTCGCCGTATATGTTGGAATACTCATATACAGTCGACTTTCATGTGATGAGGCTGGGACTGTTTGGGGATGAATATCTCAATAGTCCGACAAACTATCCTCTATATAATCGCAATGAGTTATTAAAGTCAACCTGGAAATGACTGGAATTGTGTGAAATTAATTGGCGTCTGTGCTGCGAACGATGATATAGGTGTCCATTCTAGTAGAAGTGACTTCTGATGATTCTCAAATTGACATTTGGGCTGAATTGCTTTTAATCTGGTTAATCTTAGACAGGGTATACATTGTATTAATATAATACCGATTTTTGCACCCTTAAGCCTAATAAGTGCTTTCTCGTACTGAAGCATGTGTCCAGTTCAAACGTCTGTTTCGATTGAATAATTTGTATGGAGTGGACAGTTTTATGGGCCGTAACTTGATCAATCTTTTTCCGATTGGTCTAGTTCCCTCCTCCCTTCACATTACTGTCGGCTTCCTGTAATCATCCGTCCGAGCGATCGATAGGCCACACCATCATACATGAATTAGTATACCGCAGTAGGATGACTTGCCACGTGATCGGTCAGCTCGGTTAAACCCTCACATAGAAAGATCCGGGTGTACGGATTTTTACACCTAGTAAATTGACCAGTAGAAATGCTAATATTTAGGTCGATCCCTATACCCTTACCACACGATGTTAATAGTTTACCTGTTCACACGTTCACAAGGTTAAAAGTTCTTCAGGTAAAAAGTTCACAAGGTTAACAGTTCAAGAGGTCAAAATTTCACGAGGCTAAAGTTCACGACGCCAAATGACATCACTGAGCCCTGATCCCTTGCTCTTGCTTGGGATACGTCTTTTTATACTACTATTAGACAAAAAAACAAATTCCATGTAGAACCATATTCTGATAGACAGACGGAACAAAAATCAATAATAAAATCCAATGTATGGCGCGATAGAAAGAATCAAATTTGGTTTCACACAGAACCAAATTCGGTTCCATATAGGACCATATATTAGCAAAAATTCCAAGAGCGCATGACAAAACATAAGGTGACAAAAGCATTACCAATAAACGGCGATAAATCAGAGCCATGGCCATATTCCATCATCACATTTAAATGGTTACGGAGTGAGATCTACACTCATTGACCATCACTCGTTATTGATGATGACAAGGCCCCCTCACTAATAAATCATGATGAAATAACCTACTCACCAGGGCCTCGTCACCGATGACAAATGGTGATGGGCCATCACTAGTTATTGATGATGACTAGGCCCCCTCACTAATAAATTATGATGAAATAACCTACTCACCAGGGCCTCGTCACCGATGGCAAATGGTGATGGGCCATCACTAGTTATTTATGATGACTAGGCCCCCCTCACTAATACATTATGATGAAATAACCTACTCACCAGGGCCTCGTCACCGATGGCAAATGATGATGGGCCATCACTAGTTA
>JAVTVY010035225.1:0-15220 GCA_036873755.1 Hanleya hanleyi | reverse complement strand
GTCGTCCCGTGTCATCTCTTATATCCACCGTGATCGTGTTGATGTCAGTTTGTCGTACGGGCAAGTAGAGCATGTGGGTGAAACTGTGAGTGACTTGACCTCCATACGTCTTTTTAATGGGGACCACCCGTAACAGAGGTGTGTTGATATCGCCCACGATGGGGTTGTCCACCACGTCCGAGTAGACGTAGAGTCCGTACATACCCGACTTCATATCCATCGGCATCTCGCCATGGTGTTCGGTGGGACCAGCGAACGTCTTTAGATCGAAACCCAGCATTTGCTGTAGGATAGGACTCAGTACGACACTCGGCTTGCCGGAGACGATAAGCTGTGCCTTGTCGTTGTGTGCGTTGTAATCGAAGTCCACGTGATTCTTGAAGGGATAGGCTTTGATGGGTCTTGAAGTATTCGTCACCCCCCGTAGCGCCTTATAACGCATCAGTCTTGACAGCCCACCCATGAACTCTTTGGGGGTATCGTATTGGCCTTCGGGCAGGGTGAGTCGGGTGTTTTTGCCTTCGTAGGTCACCTCGTACAACACTTCATTGGCTCGCACGTTGTACCACGAGTAAGGGTATTGGATATCCACGAGGCCACATTCCCACCGGCCAGGTAAATGCAACGGTTGCGGTAACTGGGTGACGTACTTGGCCACGGTGCTGTCAGGAAACACATCCAGCGAACTGTTACTGGGTAGGGTCAGGTAAAACATGGCGACTGAGCTGTCCTGCTGCTGCTGTTGGTTTTAATAGGTGTTCCAGGCCTTGGGCGGTTGCGTCCGGCGTCGTGTTCGTCGCGTTGACTTGCTACGTGTCACGGCTCTGGAGATGTGGGGTGTCCTGATCGAGGGTGGTTTTTTAAAGGTCTGAAAAGAAGGTGCCCGTTGTGGTGGTGGTGGAGTTTTGGGGGGTGACTCCGGTTCCCAGTCGGATTCCCAAGAAGGTTGTGGTGAGAGTCGTGGTGCACGAGTCGGTGATTGCATAAAGGCCCAGCGGTGGGGGTTCCCCACCAATTCCTGTGGTACATGCATGTCTTTCAAGCCTTGAGCGAAGACCTCCCATCCTCGAGGATCCGTGTGCGACCTGCGTTGACGCATCAGGTCATTCACTAAATCCGTCATGTGGGTCCCGGGGACCACCTGATTCTGTACCAGGAGTTCGCCTTTATCATTCCAAGTCATGTTAGGATTCTGTTTCATCCGTTGTAATACCAGGCCAGCTTGTTTCTTGAACGAGGCAGGTACACTCTTCAGCACTTCGTCTTCCACCCACTGTGGGGCTGTGGGGGCTACCCCACCCGGCTGTTGGAACGGTGCTGAGGTCGGCGGTCTGTCACGTGGTGGTGGTGGTGGTGGTGGTGGTGCTGTTGCTGGGGTAGAGCGGGTTTTGTATTGGTCCATGAACGTCATGTACCGTTGAAGCGTCTCATTGTACCGTTGTACTTTCTCACTGTCGCTTAACCCCGGTCTCTGTAAGATCTGTTGCATCTCTCCATCGAGAGTGTTTATGGTCTTCACCGTAGGTGGGACAGGGTAGGGTGATTGGAGGTTTTGCAGGAACCGTGGTTCGACGAGGACCATTTTTTCGTGTGGTTCATTGTCGGCCGAAGAGTCCACCCAATACTGGACCCAACACGGAAGCGGCCAACGGTGCTAAGATGGCCCCGAGAAAGCCGCCTTTCTGTAACACCTTTTCTTTTGTGTTTGAGGGACCCGCTTCTGGACTAGGGTTCGGAGACCTGTCTTATGCTTGGCCAACTTGGTCTTCTGAGCCGGAGTCAGTGGTACGTTGCCTTTTAACAGGTTGTACCCGATCTCGCACAGACAGCGTACAAGGTCAGGGTCCGCACCGCGTACAATGGTTCGGACTAACTCGGGTGGGGCCGTCTTCAATACACGGAGCGTGGGAGCGTGCTTCCGTACTCGCGCAGACATCCTGTACAACTAATGCCAGAACCCACAACGCTGCTCTTTTTATCTACCTCAGAGACAAAGTCAACCCTGCTGTGATATTCATTCTTTTTATTATTCCCCATCATCAAACACACAGACCCCAGCTGGGGGAGCCACTGTGGGTGTGTTTACATTATTTTTGCATGTACACGTGGTGGGCCTCTCCGGGAAAGATGCCGGTCCGTAGTCGAAGGTGGTCGGGGGTGGCTTGCTTGAGGTCGAAGAGCATATACCCGTGCTGAGGGGTTGTGGCATCTTTGAAGGCTTCCAACGCAAACGGTGTGCGGCCGGGATACATCTGTCTCGCCAGGTGCAGCAGTTGAGTGGTATCTCTCGGGTTTTTGAAGACCACCAGGTAGTGGGCATTTAAGCTGATATTCCGATGTTCTTTGTTTTTACTGAACAGATTCTGCACAATGTAGATGATGCTGAGCCGTCGATGATGGCTGCCTTTGGTAAAGAGTTGGGTGACCCGTGCATCCGTCTCCGCCATGAGATCATCCAGAACCACCAAGGTGTCGGGTTCCAAATCGGCCAGGTTGGGTAGGCCTTCCACGAACGTGATGTGGGGCATTGCTGCATACGCTGCCTGCCATTCTCCGTAACACCACACGACTCGGGCAATGGGTGGGGGATCATGCTGTCGGCGTGTTGAAGGAGCTTCTTGACGAAGTGCGTTTTGCCGGAACCCGTCGGTCCTGCGATGACGCAAGTGAAGGGATGCTGCCACCCAGGGTCCATGGTTCGAGATGTATCCGTTGTCGTGGTAACCCGCTCTTGTAAATTTCGTACGAGTGAACTGGAGTGGTGGTGGGTACAACGTCGGTCGTCGTTGTCTGTTCACTGTCAGGGATGGTGCTGGGGGTGGGTACAACGTGGGTCGTCGTTGTCGGTTCACTGTGAGGGATGAAATCCGGTGGGTGTTCAGACGTAGTGGGCGTACTTGGTGTAGGTGTAGAGCTTACGCTCGACGTGGCTTGTACACGGGGTGTGGTGGTGGTGACTGGGCTCGATACGACTGGTGCTCTCTGTAGACCGGTTTCGCTGGTGCCTGGTGTTCTCAGTTGGTTAAGTAACGTGCTGACATAGGCTACGTCGTAAAACACACCTGCGTACAACACACTCAGCAGGGTTAACAATAGCACCCCAAAGCCCACTTGTGCTTTGCGCGTTTTGGGAGACGCTGTGTTCAGAGGCAGCTGCTGTTTGTCCATAGCACTGTAGTCGGACGTGGAATGAAGGAGGACGGCAGTGGTGTCTGGCTTTATAGTCGTTTCACCTGGTTGGCCGCGACCCAGGAATTGAAGGAACTGGGCCAACCTTGCCATTTCACGAAATGAAACAGTTTGCCACGTCGACGTTCCGTTTTCAAAATCTGCTCCACCGTGTAGTAGTCTTGCTGTGTTTTTACAACAGGCTGTAATTCCGTGTCGTAAAACGTCCCCAGCAACGTTTCCCCTTGGAGATCTTCCAGTTCATAGAATCGCCGCTGTCGGGGTAGGCGCCGTTTAATCAGGAAGTGCTCATCGCTCCAGTTGGGCAAGTAACTTTTCTCGAACTTGCCCTTGACTTTACTGATCCGTACAGGGTCCCCGACCTTGTACACCGCCTTCGTCGTTCGCTGCGATGGCCTGGGGTACAAGACACGCCGGACTTGGGCTTCATTGCGTTGGGTCACGGTAATGGGGGCTCTCTCTATACTCCGATGATAGGCTCGATTGTAACCCCTCACCAAGTTTCGGGAGAACATCGATGTACCGCCTTGTATTCTTATAGGTGAAATATTTATACATGCGGCCTTTGAATGTCCTGTTGAACCTCTCCACCACGGAAGCCTTGGTCTCGTTGTACGTATGGAAGAAAAACACCTTCTGTTTCTTGAGAAAGGCTTGGAACGGTCTGTTGAGGAATTCCGTGCCTTCGTCGGTTTGCAAATATAAAGGTTTGCGCCCGGTCTTGAAGATGTCTTTGAACGCCGCTATGAGATTTGCCCCCGTTTTCGTCCGGATGGATACCACCCACGCATACTTGGATAGGATATCGATGCACGTCAAGATATACCGATTCTCATCGTTGTGTTTGGCAAAGGCGCTCATATCGACCAAATCCGCTTGCCACTGGGCATCTATTCCTCCCACGATGACCCGGTTCCGTAGAAAATGGCGACGGACAGATCGATGTAAGGTATAGGTGTCTTGTCTTCTTAACCAATCTCGGACTTGGGCACGTTGTATCCCCTGGGGTTTGGCCGCTCGATAGAGAGCCGACAATGCACTATAGGCCGCCGGACTGTCGGGACTGTAGTATAAGTTATCCAGCACCTTCTCCCAGCGCTTCATGGTGACAAAATGATGATGCACCCTGGCTCTATCGTTTATTTATAACGGGTATATCTTGGGCCGGAGTTTCTTTCTGATTTTCTTCATTGGCTTTCACAGTGTCCATGGCAAATGACCAGTCCAACTCGTCTGATGACCGCTTGATAAGCACTTCATCCACATCTACCACGGCATCTTCCAATGCAGACCATAGATCAGGGTGAAGGGTAAAATGCACTGTACCCCCATCTAGCCGAGCCAATTGAGCAAAGAAAGGGCCGCGTCGGATGTACACATCGTGACACAAGTGGATGAGATCGCCGTCCAGTTCACCAGACAACACCCGTTTGAATTTGGTCCAGCCCTCTCGGGACAGACGAATGTGAGCCGGGCACGGTTGTGTAGGATCCGTGTCTCCCACCTCCTGCATGATATCGACCTTATCCGCATACACGTGCAGGAAAACATCGGGGGTCAAGCTGAGATACGCCAGTATGATATGCTCCGCCATGGTCAGTACGTGAATGGTACCAGAGTTGACTGTTTCTCGTATTTATAGGGACAAACCCGTGAGATCAAAAGGATCAGGTGGTCATATCACTGGGCTGGTTGAGTGTAGCCGGGTAATCAATGGCATCGTCGTCGGGTTCATGTAGTTGTTCATGGGGTTCTGCCGCCGCTTCTCTCAGGGCACGAGCCCATTCCAACTCGTCTGATGACCGCTCGTCCGGTGTAAACAGCTGGTCCACGATAGACACCACTTTCTCGAAGGCTGTCCACAGTTCGGGGTCTAGGGTGAAGCCTCGCGTAGCATCTTGGTAGCGGCCCAGACGTGGGAAGAAAGGTCCGCGGTATACGTAGATGGCATTGTCTATGTGGATGACGTGTCGACCAGCAAACTCCACGGTCTTCCACCAGGGTGACTTTATCTTCATAGACGTGTAACCCCACCCGGGGTGTAAGGGGCACGATGGCTCGTAGGACGGGTGACATGCTTGGTCCAATGTCGAACGGTGAATGACACACACTCTGTCTGACCCTCGTATTTATAGTCCCCACTGTCAATACCACAGCGCCAGGGTCAATAGGGCACAGACTAGTGTGAGGCCAACCAGCCGGCGCTGGTTCCGGCGTGAGCGCTCCTGGTCCATAGCGCGAGCATCAAGGATGGCTGTCATAGTCCAGTAGTGGTGAGTGATGGCACGCCTCTCCATCGAGTGCACTCTGTGGAGGACCGCTTCTGTGAACTCGTTCAGGATCTGGCGTCGTCCCTCGTTGTCGTCGCCATCTGCAAACATGGACCGGACCACTGCTCGGTAACCCGTGAATGAATTCACCGCGGTGGCATGCTGTAAAATGCGAGTCGCACAGGGCTGGATCTCCGTCATGGCTCTGTAGAAATGAAGGTGTGTGATCCCGAGAGACGTGTTTTATAGACCATGTCACACATGCGCGCCTAACTCTACGGGTGTAGTCCGTGATACGTACTATTCTGATGGGTTAGTCCAAAATAGAGAGCAACAACAACAACACAGATTACAGATCAATCCTTTTATTATGCGTGAACATCATGGGAATGCATGTACTGACCTGTCTGTGGGGGTTTCCTACAATGGCGTTCACCTTCGTGTCTGTTCGTGTACGTCCGTGTCTTTTCGGGTACGTCCGTGTCTTTTCGGTAAAGTCCGTGTCTTTTCGGATCGGTGACGTCCGTGTCTATCATCCGGGCACTTCGCGTCTGCGCCTGCATTGGGTATGTATAAGGGTCTTCATGCGTGCGCGCGCGCAATGCGGCTCAGTCGTACACCAGTACACCAGTCTCGATCCTCGACTTGGGGTAGAGTGTGCTAAAAATAGATTACCAGCTAGCGTGCTATAAAAGGGAAGCGGCCTTGCCATTTCATCAGACACTCTATCAACCACCAAGATGTTCACTTGCACAACTTGCCAGAAGCAGTTTACTCGTCTAGATAATTTACGACGCCACGAGGCCTCCACCCACAACGATGGACTGTATACTTGTATAACCTGCGCACGGTCATTTAATCGGGAAGATGCTTTACTGCGCCACGAACGTTCAATTCATGGGCCACCCAAGCGTCCATGCGAGAATTGTGATCAACTCTTCAAACGACGCAGTCAGTTGCTGCGACACCAACGGTTGATTCATGGTCCGTCTCTACGGTTTGAGCGACAACTTCCTACTGAAGAGGAGCCACGGAAGGTGAGATCCAGTGAAGATAAGCCCGGGGAGACGAACGCCACTGGTGATGCGATGAAGGAGAGCCCGCCTATACCCACAGTTGAGAAGAGCCTGAATATCCAGCCGGACCCCAGCGTTACGGTTTCGAGTCCTGACAACATCGAATATTTTCTGGTGGAGCCCATAAATGTTCCTAGCGATCCCTTACAGGACAACCATCCAATCAGTGACATCGATCGGCGCCATTGGTCCATGACACGGTACTGTTTCCACCCTCAAGATATCTACAATTTCCCACTGACCAACCGCACCTGTCTACGCAGCTACGTGGAAGCCATCTTCAACGATCAAACTACGGCCTTTACATTGAATGTCGCTTTCGGGTACATCTTACGTCACAAAAAGACGGACCAGTTACAGTATTATTATCCCAGTGCCAACAACCATGTGTTTGACCAGCCGGTCACCATCATTAACCGGGGGTCACTAGAGACGATGCTGGAGATACTGGACACCGTGGAACCCTTGAGATGGGCGCATTGTCAACGCCCCAACATTCAATGGGTGGTAGAGAGGGTAACCAATGTCACGTTTTTCCTGACCAAGCTGACCGATCACCCCCATCGGTTGAATGCGTCACCCGTGCACTGATGAATATCATGCCGTACACACACTCTATTTCTACTTGCTGCTCGCTGACTTGAGCTCAGTAAACCCTTGTACCTAATGTGACAATGTGTTAAATAATAAAACATGGTGTTTGATATTTCAATTTGTTTTGCTGTGAACATACTAAACATACCCAGGGCGGCTCCCCCAGCCTGGGTATGATGTAACAATGGGGTAATAAACTATATAAAAATTGCTGAACTTGTTGTTATTCACGACAACCGCTATCCGATTGTATAATACTCCGCGCGCGTCACACACTTGCGATATGCGTCCGCGCGCGCACTGCCGGGGATGACGCGCACTGCCGGAGAACTCGCGCGCGCGCGCTGCGGGGCGCCGGGGCGGGGGAACATCCCGGAGGGTTGAACATACGGACGTCTAAGAAGAAACATTAGGAACTCTTCTATGTTTGGAGGTAGTTTTTTAGTGAAAAACCCGGAAGTGACGTCACAACCCCACCACGTGACCTGCGCAGCAGAATGGAAACGACACCCTAGTGTAACTCCCTCACCTAGGCTTCACATATGGATACCTCACTCGATCCCATCGACCCACGAGGGGCCCACCACCACCCCAACACGTCTATTTCTATACTACGGCCAGACTGCGCATGCGCAGAATGCCCATAGTTCAACCCCACACCCAGCCCATCAGATGCCCCTTCACGAATGAGTGATACCTCACTCGACCTCATTGGACCATTCGTGGCTCCCCTAGCTCCAACACGTCTAGCTGGACCCATACAGGGTCCAGTTTTCGACACTAGGTGACCACATCCCGCCATCTTGAAAATACGTGCCGCCATCTTGGATATGTCCCATAATGCACCGGGTCAAAATACTCGCTTCTGTTTGGACGAGAGCTCCGTGGCGGATTTGAAATACTCGCTTCTGATTGGACGAGAGCTCCGCATTGCATCTGCGCATGCGCAGAATGGCTACCGCACACCCAACCCATTAGATGCCCCTTCACCTAAGCTTCACTTTGATACCTCACTCGACCCCATTGGATCATTAGGGACTCCCCTACATCCCAAAACGTCTATGCGCATGCGCAGAATGACGCTAGTTCAAACCCACTCAGTCCAGTCAGATGCCCCTTCACCCAGGCTTCACTTTGATACCTCATACGACCCCATTGGACCATTATTGGCTTCGCTAGCTCCCAACACGGCTTTTTCCATACCCTTGGGCCACCGCGCATGCGCAGAATGACGCTAGTTCAACCCCACTAGTCCAGTCAGATGTTCCTTCACGAATGCTTCACATGGATACCTCATATGACCCCACTGGACTATTAGTGGCTCCCCTAGCTCTCAAAACGTCTATTTCCATACCCTTGGGCCACCGCGCATGCGCAGAATGACGCTAGTTCAAACCCACTAGTCCAGTCAGATGCCCCCTCACCTAGGCTTCACTTTGATACCTCATACGACCCCATCGGATCATTATTGGCTTCGCTAGCTCCCAACACGTCTATGTTCATACCCTTGGGCCACCGCGCATGCACAGAATGACGCTATTTCAAACCCACTAGTCCAGTCAGATGCCCCCTCACCTAGGCTTCACTTTGATACCTCACTCGACCCCACTGGACCAGTAGTAACTCCCCTAGCTCCAACACGGCTATTTACATACCCTTGGGCCACCGCGCATGCGCAGAATGACGCTAGTTCAGCCCCACACCCACCCCATCAGATGCCCCCTCACGTAGGCTTCACATTGATACATGCCCCCTCACATAGGCTTCACATTGATACATGCCCCCTCACATAGGCTTCACATTGATACATCACTCGACCCCACTGGACCAGCAGTAACTCCCCTAGCTCCAAAACGGCTATTTCCATATCCTTGGACCACACGAGTTATCTCCCTTGCGTCAATGTGTGCAGATGGCGCTCTGATGCCGTGATGTGGAAAGGGCGTCCCCACACCATCGTGGAGCCGCCATTTTGTTTGTTGTTTTCTTGCGGAGATACACGGGACAATAAACGCTCGACCCTAGGGTGGTACAGATGCTAGACTGATGCTATTAACATGGTACAACACCTATAGATTATGTTTATTACTAGGACGTCAGCGAAATACTAGTACCCATCCTCCGCATGGCAGAACTGTACAACCCAGAACAAGTCAGGACATGACTTGATCACGTGATCGTCATTGGGAAACCCCCACTGGGGAATCCCCCACTGGGAAACCCCGCCACACTTCCGCCATCTTAAACCGACCACCCACCACCACCTCCCACAGCCGCCATCTTAAACCCACCATCCACCACCACCTCCCACAGCCGCCATCTTAAACCCACCACCCACCACCACCTCCCACAGCCGCCATCTTAAACCCACCATCCACCACCACCTCCACAGCCGCCATCTTAAACCCACCATCCACCACCACCTCCCACAGCCGCCATCTTAAACCCACCACCCACCACCACCTCCCACAGCCGCCATCTTAAACCCACCATCCACCACCACCTCCCACAGCCGCCATCTTAAACCCACCATCCACCACCACCTCCCACAGCCGCCATCTTAAACCCACTATCCACCACCACCTCCCACATTGACCCCTCTGACAGAATACTCGCTTCTGATTGGCTGTCGCATGCGACCTCCACGTGACCTCCACAAAATATGCAAATTTCTGAGGTCAAGTTGAACCATTTCACGCTTTATATACTACTGGCGTTTGCGTCGGAATCTGGTGGTGGTGGTGGTCATTTCATTTTGTGGGGCGAATTATAGGGTGTGGATTTTTTCTGATTCGGTTGACACTGCAGGGCAGTGGATTGAATTCCGCTGAAAAGTTATGGTGTGCATGCACACTTACCAGGAAGGCCTGGGATGGACGTTTTGTAGCCAAGTTTTCATGGCGTGGTTCGTTTCTAACGAAGCCATGTAAACTTGGCCAGACGTTTTGGAGTTAAGATGAGCCATCCCTGGTCCAAATGGGTCATGCAAAGTCTCATTTTGAAGCTGTCGTGGGGTAGAGTCAAATTGCCATGAAGTTTATTGAAAGGTACGGCACGGTGCGCAGACACAGTCGTGGAGTAATAGGGAATAATGACATTTTGGGGGTAGTGTTTGGGCGATAGATGGTCCATCCTTAGTAGTATAGAAAGGCTATTTAAAGCTTCATTGACCTACTTATTTGTTCCCCGGGGTAAAATTTAAGGGGAAACTTTGTCACGTGGTTGTCACGTGATCAAGTCATGTTCTGGGCTGTGCAATTCTGCAATGCACGTATGGACCCTGTACATGTACTGACCTTCAACATCCGGGACCTTTTCAACATCCGGAAAGTACACATAAACTGATGACGTCATCACGATAGTACTCCACACATGACGTCAGCAGTCATGGGTGTTTTCACAGAAAAAAAATAAAAATAAATAAATAAATAAAAAGCGGAACACGAACTTTACTCCTACAATTATATGTATTATAGAATATACGGGGAAATGCCTATAAGGAGGGGGTGGTCAATTTTTTTTGTGGATTTCACTATGGGTTGTGGGGTCTCGTTTTTCTCGTCTCGCCAAGAAAATCACAATGGGAAGGGTCTGGGAGAGAAACGGTGAAAATGTTGGAAAAGTACCGGGTAGGTCTGGATATAGGCCCATATAGCTCCATACTGGGTATGTGGGTATAGGTCCAACCTGGGAAATCCACACACGTTCATTGTGATATGGGTTGTTTGGACTTGTTTTTCACGTCTCGTCATTTAGAACACGATGGGAAGGTCCATACTGGGTGGACGTTTTGGGGTCTAGGTGAGCCTCTAATGATCCTATGGTATCGTATTCGGTCTTATTTTGAAGCTCGCGTGGAGGAGCATCCCACTGGACTAATGGTTCGTCCGTTTTCAATATTCTGCGCATGCGCAGTCTGGCCCGTAGTATAGAAAGCAACCATTTTGCGGGGTATGTGGGGGGGGGGTGTTTGGGGTAGAGATGGATCGCTATGGGTCCGAATGGGTCCTGGAAGGTGTCAAAAGTGAAGCTTGCGTGGGGTAGATTCAGAATGGCGTGTTTTTTAAGTGCAAGTCGCGTCAATCTGCGCATGCGCAGTTGGTTGTAGTAAGTTAAGTGGCCATTTTGGGGCAGTGCAGGAAGGTATTTGGTGTAGAGATGGACCATCCTTGGTCCGAATGCGTCGTGGGAGGTGTCATCTTGTAGCTCTCGGGGACACATCCCGATTTGAGGGATGTTCACGTCATCTGTGACGTCATTGGTGACGTCATCAGTACGAGTAGTAGCGAAAGTGGGCATTTTGGGGAAGTGCAGGAAGGTATTTTGGGTAGAGAGGGGCCATCCTTGGTCCGAATGCGTCGTGGGAGGTGTCATGTTGTAGCTCTCGGGGTGTACATCCCGATTTGAGGGATGTTCACGTCATCTGTGACGTCATCGATGACGTCATCAGTAGGAGTAGTAGCCAAAGTGGGCGTTTTTGGGGGTGTGTGGAGATGTGTTTGGGGTAGAGAGGGACCAACCTTGGTCCGAATGCGGCGTGGGGAGTGTCATTTTGTAGCTCTCGGGGTATAGACTCCGATTTGAGGAATGTTCGCGTCATCTGTGACGTCATCGGTGACGTCATCAGTACGAGTAGTAGCCAAAGTGGGCATTTTGGGGCAGTGAAGGAAGGTATTCGGTGTAGAGAGGGACCATCCTTGGTCCGAATGCGTCGTGGGGGATGTCATCCTGTAGCTCTCGGGGTGTAGACCACGATTTGAGAGATGTCCACATCATCTGTGACGTCATCGGTGACGTCATCAGTACGAGTAGTAGCGAAAGTGGGCATTTTCAGGCAGTGAAGGAAGGATTAGTAGTATAAAAGCGCATTTCGAGCCCTATTGTCCTTGCGGCGCAATGCGCAATGAATGTATGCGCGTGTGTGTGAGTGGGTGAGTGAGTGAGTGAGTGAGTGAGTGAGTGAGTGAGTGAGTGAGGCGTCTCCCTCGCCCGTCTGAACGCATGGACGCACTAACGAAGGTGAATGAGTGAGTGAGTGAGTGAGAGAGTGGTGAGGACTAATGTATCGTCCGTTTTCATAATTTAGCGCATGCGCAGTCTGGCCGTAGTATAGAAAGCAGGCATTTTGTGGATTCGTGGAGGTTTGTTGAGTGATTGAGGGACCATCCCCGGGCAAATGGACCGTGTGGGATCTCAGTGTGAAGCTCTCGTGGGTCAGACTGGCTTGTTTTCATTGGAAGTCGCGCCAATCTGCGCATGCGCAGTTGGCCAGTGGGTTTTTCCTGTCGTGTAAAAGTATCGGACTTGGCCTGTGTCCTTATGCTGCAGAACATAACCAAACGCCAGATTTAATTTGAAGGACGTAGGTTGGTCATTGAAGATGGCTTCGCGCATGTTCATTCCTATATGTACACACACCACCACCACCACACCACCACCACCACCACCACCACCACACACTACAACCGCCACCACATACCAGTTCTACCACCACCACACACCACCACCACATACCAATTGTACCACCACCACAAATCACCACCACCACCACTACCACCACATACCAGTTCTACCACCACCACACACCACCACCACACACCACCACCACATACCAATTGTACCACCACCGCACACCACCAGCGAAACGGTGAAAATGTTGGAAAAGTACCGGGTAGGTATGGATATAGGCCCATATAGCTCCATACTGGGTAAGGGGGTATAGGTCCAACCTGGGAAATCCACACACGTTCATTGTGATATGGGTTGTTTGGACTTGTTTTTCACGTCTCGTCATTTAGAACACGATGGGAAGGGTATCGAAGCGAAACGGTGAAATTTTTGAAAAAAGTTCACCGAGGCCTGGGTAGGTCCATATAGCCCCATACTGGCTATGGGGGTATAGGTCCATACTGGGTGGACGTTTTGGGGTCTAGGTGAGCCCCTAATGATCCTATGGTGTCGTATTAGGTCTTATTTTGAAGCTCGCGTGGAGGAGCATCCGACTGGACTAATGGTTCGTCCGTTTTCAATATTCTGCGCATGCGCAGTCTGGCCCGTAGTATAGAAAGCAAGCATTTTGGGGGGTATGTGAGGGGGGGGGGTGTTTGGGGTAGAGATGGACCGCTATGGGTCCGAATGGGTCCTGGAAGGTGTCAAAAGTGAAGCTTGTGTGGGGTAGATTCAGAATGGCGTGTTTTTAAGTGCAACTCGCGTCAATCTGCGCATGCGCAGTTGGTTGTAGTAAGTAAAGTGGCCATTTTGGGGCAGTGCAGGAAGGTATTTGGTGTAGAGATGGACCATCCTTGGTCCGAATGCGTCCTGAGAGGTTTCATTTTGTAGCTCTCGGGGTGTAGACCCCGATTTGAGGGATGTCCACAGCATCTGTGACGTCATCGGTGACGTCATCAGTACGAGTAGTAACGAAAGTGGACATTTTGGAGCAGTGAAGGAAGGTATTTGGGGTAGAGATGGACCATCCTTGGTCCGAATGCGTCGTGGGAGGTGTCATCTTGTAGCTCTCGGGGTGTACATCCCGATTTGAGGGATGTTCACGTCATCTGTGACGTCATCGATGACGTCATCAGTAGGAGTAGTAGCCAAAGTGGGCGTTTTTGGGGGTGTGTGGAGATGTGTTTGGGGTAGAGAGGGACCAACCTTGGTCCGAATGCGGCGTGGGGAGTGTCATTTTGTAGCTCTCGGGGTATAGACTCCGATTTGAGGAATGTTCGCGTCATCTGTGACGTCATCGGTGACGTCATCAGTACGAGTAGTAGCCAAAGTGGGCATTTTGGGGCAGTGAAGGAAGGTATTCGGTGTAGAGAGGGACCATCCTTGGTCCGAATGCGTCGTGGGGGATGTCATCCTGTAGCTCTCGGGGTGTAGACCACGATTTGAGAGATGTCCACATCATCTGTGACGTCATCGGTGACGTCATCAGTACGAGTAGTAGCGAAAGTGGGCATTTTCAGGCAGTGAAGGAAGGATTAGTAGTATAAAAGCGCATTTCGAGCCCTATTGTCCTTGCGGCGCAATGCGCAATGAATGTATGCGCGTGTGTGTGAGTGGGTGAGTGAGTGAGTGAGTGAGTGAGTGAGTGAGTGAGGCGTCTCCCTCGCCCGTCTGAACGCATGGACGCACTAACGAAGGTGAATGAGTGAGTGAGTGAGTGAGAGAGTGGTGAGGACTAATGTATCGTCCGTTTTCATAATTTAGCGCATGCGCAGTCTGGCCGTAGTATAGAAAGCAGGCATTTTGTGGATTCGTGGAGGTTTGTTGAGTGATTGAGGGACCATCCCTGGGCAAATGGACCGTGTGGGATCTCAGTGTGAAGCTCTCGTGGGTCAGACTGGCTTGTTTTCATTGGAAGTCGCGCCAATCTGCGCATGCGCAGTTGGCCAGTGGGTTTTTCCTGTCGTGTAAAAGTATCGGACTTGGCCTGTGTCCTTATGCTGCAGAACATAACCAAACGCCAGATTTAATTTGAAGGACGTAGGTTGGTCATTGAAGATGGCTTCGCGCATGTTCATTCCTATATGTACACACACCACCACCACCACACCACCACCACCACCACCACCACACACTACAACCGCCACCACATACCAGTTCTACCACCACCACACACCACCACCACATACCAATTGTACCACCACCACACACCACCACCACCACCACTACCACCACACACCACCACCACCACCACACATCACCACCACCACCACCACCACATACCAATTGTACCACCACCACACACCACCACCACCACCACACATCACCACCACCACCACACAACACCACTTCCTCCTTCTCCTCCTCCTCCTCCTCCTCCTCCTCCTCCTCCGGGCGTTGACGGGCGTTGACGCCCGGAGGAGGAGGGAGCTCCCATGTGTCAGAGCTCTTGGATCGGAGCTCTTGGAGCTCCGATCCAAGAGTCTTCACTGCCCCAAAATGTCCACTTTCGCTACTACTCGTACTGATGACGTCACCGATGACGTCACAGATGCTGTGAACATCCCTCAAATCAGGGTCTACACTCCGAGAGCAACAAAATTACACCTCCCAGGACGCATTCGGACCAAGGATGGTCCATCT
>JAVTVY010035224.1:0-13750 GCA_036873755.1 Hanleya hanleyi | reverse complement strand
TCTTGTCGCTGTCGTCCAAGTTGAACTGATTGTACTAAAAATAGAGCAACAGCTAGCTTGCTATAAAAAGGAAACGGCCTGGCCGTTTCATCAGACACTCTGTCAACCACCAAGTTGTTCACTTGTACTGCGTGCTCGAAATCATTCACTCGCCGGCACGACTTGCGCCGCCATGAGGCTACCAAGCACGATGGAACCGCCCGGTATAGCTGTACGATATGTAGGCCTACACTGTCGTTTCAGCGCCCAGATCATTTCAAGCGCCATGAACGTTCAATTCATGGGCCACCCAAGCGTCCATGCGAAGAATGTGGTCAACTCTTCAGACGACCCAGTCAGTTAATACGGCATGAGCGTTTGATTCATGGTCCGTCACCACGGCATGAGGGACAACTTTCCACTAAAGAGGCACCCAGGAGGGACAGATCCACTGAAGATGAACCCGGGGAGAAGAATGCCACTGGTGATGCGATCACGGAGAGCCTGCCTATACCCACAGCTCAGAAGAGCCTAGATATCCAGCCGGTCCCTAGCATTACTGTTTCCAGTCATACGCCTGACAACAACGAACATTTTCTGGAAGATGCGGTGGATGTTCCCAGCGATCTCTTACCCGAAGATCATCCAGTGAGTGAGATGTATCGATGCCATTGGTCCATGATCCGACACTGCTTCCACCGTCATCGCCCTATATTGAACTTGTACAATTTCCAACTGACCGACCTCGCCCGTCAACGCAGCTACGTGGAAGCCATCTTCAATGACCAACCTACGTCCTTCACATTAAATGTAGCATTTGGGTACATCTTATGCCATAAGATGACGCGTGAATTGTGCTATTTCTATTCCAGTGCCATCAACCCAGTGTACGACCATCCTTTCACAATCACCAATCGGACGTCGCTAGAGACGATGCTGGCCCAACTGGACACTGTGGATCCCTTGGAATGGGCCTATGAACAGCGTCCCAACACCGAGTGGATAGTAGAGAGGGTGACCAATGTCACGTTTTTCGTTACCAAGCTGACCGATCACCCCCATCGGCTGAATGTGCCACCCTTGCACTGATGAATACCATAGCATGCAATACATACTCTATATGTCTGGTCCTCGACTTGGGGTAGTTGAACTGAGTGTGCTAAAAATAGATCACCAGCTAGCGTACTATAAAAGGGAAGCGGCCTGGTCGTTTCATCGGATACTCTGTCAACCACCAATGTGTTCACTTGCACAACTTGCCAGAAGCAGTTTATTCGCCCAGAAGATTTGCGACGACACGAGGCCTCCATCCACAACGGTGCACGATATACTTGTATAACCTGCGCACGGTCATTTAATCGGGAAATGCTTTACTGCGCCATGAACGCTCACTCCACGAGGGTGCGACGGAACAATGTAATGAATGTGGTCAACTCTTCAAACGACCCAGACAGTTAAGACGGCACCAACGTTTGATTCATAGTCCATCACCACGGTATGCGCGACAACCTTCTACTATAGAGGAGCCGCGGAAGGTCAGGCCCAGTGAAGATAAGCCCGGGAAGACGAACGCCACTGGTGATGCGATGACGGAGAGCCCGCCTATACCCACAGTTCAGAAGAGCCTGGATATCCAGCCGGACCCAAGCGTTACGGTTTCGAGTCATTCGCCTGACAACATCGAACATTTTCTGGTCGAGCCCATAAATGTTCCTGGCGATCTCTTACAGGACAACCATCCAGTGAGTGACGACGATCGGGGCCATTGGTCTATGACACGGTACTGTTTCCACCGTCATCGCACTATTCAAGATATCTACAATTTCCCACTGACCAAACTCACCCGTCTACGCAGCTACGTGGAAGCCATCTTCGAAGATCAAACTACGGCCTTCAAATTGAATGTCGCTTTCGGGTACATCTTACGTCACAAAAGGACGGACCAGTTACGGTATTGTTACCCCAGTGCCAACAACCTTGTGTTTGACCTGCCGTTTACCATCATTCACCGGGCGTCGCTAGAGATGATGCTGGCCCAAGTGGAGCAATTGGATGCCTTGAGATGGGCACATCGTCAACGCCCCAACACACAATGGGTGGTAAAGAGGGTAACCAATGTTACGTTTTTCGTGACCAAGACGACCAATCAACCCATCGGGTGAATGCGTCACCCATGCACTGATGAATACCACAACATGCCGTACATACTTTCTATGTCTACATGCTGATCGTTGACTTGAGCTCAGTAAACAGTTGTGCCTGATGTGACGATGCGTTGAATAATAAAACACGGTGTTTGATATTTCGAATGCGAACATACTAAACATATCCAGGGCGGCTCCCCCAGCCTGGGTATGATGTAAAATTTGGGGATAATAAACTATATGACAAAAACTTCTTGTTGTTCTCTCATGTGTCATCCTTGTTGTTGTTGTTCTCTCTCCGGGGCTTTTAGAACTCGGCGCATGCACACACGCACCCAGACACACAGACGCATACACACACACACACACACACGCATCAGACGCATACACACGCACACACACACACACGTACGCACACATGCACACAGACACACACACATACACACACACGTACACGCAAGCACACGTGCACAGACACACAGACGCATACACACACACACAGACGCATACACACACACATGCACGCACACACACACACAGACGCATACACACACACACACACACACACACACACACACATGCATTCTCATTGCGCATTGCGCCGCAAGGTCAATGGGGCTCGACATGCGCTTTCACACTACTAATCCATCCTTCACTGCCCCAAAATACCCACTTTCGCTACTACTCGAACCGATGACGTCACTAATGACGTCACAGATGATGCGAACATCCCTTAAATCGGAATCTACACCCTAAGCGCTACAAAATGGCACCTCACACGATCCATTCGGACCAAGGATGGTCCCTCTTTACCCCAAACACCTTCCTTCACTGCCCCAAAATGCCCACTTTCGCTACTACTCGTACTGATGACGTCCACTGATGACGTCACAGATGACGCGGACATCCCTAAAATGAAGATGTACACCCCGAGAGCTACAACATGACACCTCACACGACGCATTCGGACCAAGGATGGTCCCTCTCTATCCCAAACACCTACCTGCACTGCCCCAAAATGTGCACTTTCGCTACTATCGTATCGATGACGTCACCGATGACGTCACAGATGAAGCGAACATCCCTAAAATGGAGATGTACACCCCGAGAGCTACAACATGACACCTTACACGACGCATTCGGACCAAGGATGGAGCATCTCTACACCAAATACCTTCCTTTCACTGCCCCAAAATACCCACTTTACTTACTACTCGTACTGATGACGTCACCGATGACGTCACAGGTGACGTGAACAGCCCTCAAATCGGGGTCTACACCCCGAGAGCTACAAGATGACACCTCACACGACGCATTCGAACCGTGAATAGCCCATCTCGACCCCAAATACCTTCATGTACTGCCCCAAAATGGCCACTTTACTTACTACAACCAACTGCGCATGCGCAGATTGACGCGACTTGCATTCAAAAACACACCATTCTGACTCTACCCCACACAAGCTTCACTTTGACACCTCACACGACCCATTCGAACCGTGATTAGCCATCTCTAACCCAAACACACCCCTACATAGCACCCAAAATGCCCCTTTCGCTACTACTCGTACTGATGACGTCACTGATGATGTCACAGATGACGCGGACATCCCTTAAATCGGAATGTACACCCCGAGAACTACAAGATGGCACCTTCCAGGACGCATTCGAACCGTGAATAGCCCATCTCGACCCCAAATACCTTCATGTACTGCCCCAAAATGGCCACTTTCGCTACGT
This sequence comes from Hanleya hanleyi, assembly GCA_036873755.1. Taxonomy (NCBI): domain Eukaryota; kingdom Metazoa; phylum Mollusca; class Polyplacophora; order Lepidopleurida; family Hanleyidae; genus Hanleya; species Hanleya hanleyi. Next base: position 9,888 of record JAVTVY010035224.1, on the reverse strand, counting down.
GACACCTTCCAGGACGCATTCGAACCGTGAATAGCCCATCTCGACCTCAAATACCTTCATGTACTGCCCCAAAATGGCCACTTTACTTACTACAACCAACTGCGCATGCGCAGATTGACGCGACTTTCATTCAAAAACACACCATTCTGACTCTACCCCACACAAGCTTCACTTTGACACCTCACACGACCCATTCGAACCGTGAATAGGCCATCTCTATCCCAAACACACCCCTACATAGCACCCAAAATGCCTGTTTTCTATACTACGGGCCAGGCTGCGCATGCGCAGACTATTGAACACGGACGAACCATTAGTGTAGTCAAGTGCTCCTCCACGAGAGCTTCAAAATAAGACCTCCCTCGACCCCATTGGACCATTAGGGACTCACCTAGACTCCAACATGTCCACCCCGTATGGGCCTATACACCCATAGCCAATGCAGTATAGGCCTATGGGCCTACCCAGGCCTCGGTGACTTTTTTCAAAAATTTCACCGATTCGCTCCGCAACACTTCCTATCGTGTTCTAAATGACGAGACGAGTAAAACGAGACCCCACAACCCTACCGCAAATGTATAGAAGTACGTTTCCCAGGGGGACAAACATTGATCCTATACCCCAGTATGGAACTATATGGGGCTATATCGTACTTTTTCAAAAATTTCACCGATTCGCACGGGGACACGTCCTATCATGTTCTAAATGACGATGTTGAAAATGTTGAACAAACATACTGGATTCTCCTTGGTCCACTCAAGTAATCATTGAGAACAGCAGAATGCAACATGCTCAGACTTGCAACATGTTCGGAAGGCTTCCATCTTATCCTCAAAAGTAACTTACAGATGCTGTCACCCTGGCTGACCAATAACCAATTACCAATAACCAACCTGCCCAGACTAGTCCAGTGAACACTAGAACGAACGTCCAACTCAAGAGCTCTCGTTCAATGAAAACCCCATGTCTCTCATCCCACTGGTTCTCTGTATCACTCTACACCTGCCTACGAGTCAATTTTCACATTGCACCCTACTGCCTGACCGTGCGCGCATACACTGTCTGCCTAACTGCTCTAGTGGGAATGTCAGGCTCCCAGGCTCTCGTTCAGGGAAAACCCCTTGGATCTCACCCTTGTGGTTCTCTATGCCACGTTCCACACCGTGTTCACATGCGCACTCGATCCTGCGTATGCTCAGTTCACCTAACTACCCTGGCCAGAGTTGACAATTTGTGAAACCTCCTGGTCTCTCACTGGTCCTCCTGGTCCTATTTTTCCCGTATCATGCTCCATGATGTCATGCACACAGCCCCTGGCACCTAGTCGTCCTCGTTTGCCCTTTCTGTACTACTCCTTGATCTTTGACCTTATGCCGCCATGTTGGGTTGACCTTTGACCTACTTATGCGACCATTTTGCATGACCTTGGATACGTGGCCTACTTGTGACATCTGTGCAATCCCTGCGTATACGACCCGTGTTGGATTTTCTACACTACTCTGTGAAAGTGCGCACATGATAAGTACAACGCTTGTGGGAATTCCAGGGTCTAGTGCATTCGTTTACTGTAACCCACATGTCCCTCACCCCATTGGTTCTCCGTATCGCACTCCACAGTTCTACAACCGATTTGGATTTTATATACCACTCGGATGCCGTACGCGCATAAGCAGTCGGCCTATACGACTCCAGTGGGAATGCCCGGCCCCCCGAATGCTGGTCTTCAAGGCTCTCGTTTAGTGAAACTGCTATTTCTCTCACCCTTATTCTCCTTTCCAAGCCGCACACCTGCCTATACGACCGCCCTGCTGGACTGATAATGACGCCACCTTCCTCTTCCGTAGCCAACCTCCGCGACAAAGAGCTGATTTATACTCACTATACCACCTTTAGATCATCATACAAAATAAAATTATCTTCAGATGTTATATCTGCAATCGAAGCTCTTAGTTCATTGAAATCATGCCGAAATCTTGCTGTAAGGCACAGACACACTTTGCCAACGATATATTCTGATTTCTTGAATAGTGTTAAAGATAATTACAACTAATGCGATGTATCCCTGGTATAAATCGTTCTCGGAGGTAAAATTTCTACAATTTTACCGTGTTAGGAAAGCAGCTAAAGGACAGCAAGTCGACAACAACCCCTACTCGATGGATATTTATTTTCCACCAGTTTCGGGAAAACACCACAGACTACTTGAAATATCGGCCTTTATTCATTGTTTTTATTTTGAAGTTCCAACACAATTAACCTGCCACTTCTATGGACACTTCTATGTCTCACGTTGTGCACGTTTAGACGCAGCCTCTATACACGATTAGACGCATTTCCACAGTTAGACGCAAATATTCTACACGATCAGGCGCAACGCATAATTAGGCGCAAAAGGATTTCCACGAATAAGCGCGTTTCCACGATTAGATGCATATTTCTTACACAAATAGGCACATTTCCACAATTAGGAGCAAATCTCCTACACGAATAGGCGCATTTCCACAAATTACGAGCATTTTTTCTATACGATTAGGCGCAACACGGAATTAGGCGCAAGATGGTTATATGATTAGGAGCAGTTGCATGATTAAACGCAGTCTCCTTACACGATTAGGCGCATATACACAAATAGGCGCAAATTTCCTTACACGATTAGGCGCATATACACAAATAGGCGCAAATTTCGTGCACGATTAGGCGCATTTCCACCATTAAGCGCAAATTTCGTACACGATTAGGCGCAGTTCCTCCATTAACCGCAATTTTCTACACGATTAGGCGCAACACGTTTTTAGGCGCAATTTTTTTACACGATTTGGCGCTGACAGGATTAGGCACAATACACAATTAGGCCCTCCCCACCGGTACTGTATGTTGGCTTTCAAGACTACCGGTCTGCTACCTCCTATTTTTGTGGTAGGCCCGTTGGCAGAGTGGTTTAGATCGCCGACATATAGTGCTGGCGATTAGATGTTCAGAAGTAACCGAGTTGCATTCTCCATAATGCGGGTCCAACCTGTAACCATCTGGGTCATCTATACGCGGTAAGACTGACCCTGGGATCGTGTGTATCCATTTCAGACTACTTTCGGCAACTGCAAGAGGGAATTTCCAGAAATCAATACCACGTGACTTCGTCAGCCAATCCGCTAAAGTCTACCGACGTAACCCCAACGTAACCCGCCATTTTCGAGTCATGTGATGATCTACTTGTTCAAAATTACAGATCTACCACACCTCTTGGATGATACGAAAGTTATTCATACCTATATATTTTGTAAGCCCAGGCAATATCTGTTTACGAGGTATGTATGAAAACCTGTAATTGATCAGAGTTTTCGAGTCTGTTCTCCGCCGGATGAAGGCCGAACAGAATCCGGTAAAACACCGGATATCGCTCCGCGATAACGGAGACACACGATTCGCAAGTCATCTTATGGATGGCGAAGTGTATGCAAATGAATGCGGGTCGATACACTTCGCACCAGCCCTTGCCTTCTGATTGGTGCAGTACATTTATAACTTGAACAAACCGTTTAAAGCGACAGCCAATGAACGCACGGCGTTATATTGTGCTTCACCGGGTTCACAGACAAGCCGACTTTATAATGGGAATACGCTGCAGAACGGTCTCTTTGATGTGCTCGCTGAAAGGATATAGTACGTTGGCGTCTCTTCAGTCAAAACAATAACGGCCACACATAACTGAGTTCAAGGGGGATGAAATATACAACACATTGCTGGCTATAATATTGACATATTCGGAAAGATCATGACCCCACAAGGGCTGTTAGGAAAGTCTACTAATAAACGACTGAGCTTAGTCCTGATGAATTCGTCTTCTGTCCTGACTCAGTTTTTTCAGTTGGACGATGACCAGAGATGATGCGGAGTTGCTATTTAACTAACTTGTGGTTTTAGTCGGACAGATTATTTATTCGCTTATGTTACCAGCGCTGCAAGCTAAATATTTTTCAATGTTAACTATATTAGTTCTTGTCATATTTGGTCACTAGTGGAATTTTTACCAAACTATAGTAACATGTATTTTCTATGAGCAAGAAGCGCGATAATTTTGTCACGGTGATGTAGAAAGAAAGTGCGCTGACATCACGAATACGCTAATGAAAATGATTGGGACAAACAAAAATACGGACAAATAAGTTCAATAAATAATTATTTATTCCAGCACATTTTTGTATACTTTCGTATACGAAGTAATATTTCTGATACATTTCGAACAGATTTGAGATTCAAGTCCAGTCAGATTCTCGATAAACCACATACGAACCAATAACAGCATGACATGCACACAATAACAAAAACGTAACAAAATCAGTGAATAAAGCATGCACATCATGATTTGAATATAAAAATATATGTTATCTACAGTTAGCACTGTTGCACAGACCCGTTAAGATAATGAGCAAATTACAGATTTTCTGAGCAGATTCACACGAATGTGTCGATGATCTTTAAGCAGTATGTGCCGTTGGCGTCCTGTAAACACTTGGTGTGAGCTATGCAGCTCGTGATTTTCCCCGGATTTTGAGGATCTTGAATGGTGTAAATGTTCTCTCTGGAATGGGAATCTGGTTTCCAGTAGCGTTTTTTACCGCTTCTAGAAGAGCTTCTCGCACGTCTGCTGTCCCTACAGCGCTTGGTTTTAACCCTCTCTCGCTGTGGATAATCAGGATATAGTCTGTCGTTGGCTAAGACAGAGCTGTTCCCTCCGGTTTGATCCTGCATAGCGGTTGATGTACAGTCTGCGTCATTGGCAGCGAAGAATACCGACCTGACCTGTGGTTGGCTGACTTGTAAGAACTGGCGGATATACGACCAATCGTCTTCGTCGTTACCAAAGTTGTAGGACTCTGCGATTGAGCCAGCCAAATCCTTTCTGGAACTGGAACAATGAAACTTAGATAGAGATCCACAATGCATATCCCTCGCAGTAAAATGGTCCAGGTCGTTACAAATGGAATTGCGTAAGCTCGTGCTCAGACTCTGTGCGTGCTGGAGGTCCAATGCGATAGAATCGCCCAATTCGGAGATCCGACAGCGGCTTGAACAACTCCGTAAACTTCTGTCACTTCGAATACTATCCCGAGATTTGGAATCGTGTCGTCTCACCTTCGAACGCGTGTTCCTTAGACAATGCATGCTCTCACTCCTCTTCGTTTGGCTGTAGTTAGGGTTATGGGCCTCTCTGGTTTTCTCTTTTACGTGACTATTCTCGGTGATGTGACTGGTGGTGTGCTGCGAGTCGCTCTCACTTTCATGAACGTCTACAATGTTCTCATCGTGGCTGCTGGCAGCAGACGACAGGTGTACGTCCAATCCGCTATCGTTTCTGCCGTCCGCTTCAGATGTCAGCTGGATCAACTTTGCCTTAGCGTTGTCCAAATGGTCCTGAAGACTTTGAATAGCACCCTCTTTCTGTATAATTAGAAGGGAAATGATTACAGTTCGATCCTTATTCCCATATTATAGAAATGTAACACCCGGATAGGTGAGACATCTCGGCAGCTGAAGTGACACAAACCATCAACGCCACCCTCACCCTATTCCTAAGAAATTCTGTCTGTATGATGGAAACTTATTTAAGGGCCTTTACATGTACACGCGTTACTAAAACAACAATCCGTCTCATGATTTGAGTAGACCGACAATATATAGCAGTTTTGAGCTTATTTTATCTGACAAGGAATTCGTTTTGATGAAATTCTGTCTAAAGATTTTTTAGGTTCCACGAAAGACGTGTTCATGAGTCTTGGACAATTCCTTACTCTGACAACAAATTAACAAATTCTTCGATGAGGAAGGTAGAAGACAAACCTCAGTGAGTGACTGTTTCAATATCCTGTTTTCAGAAAGTAGATGGCACATTTCTTCTTCAATGTGTTCTACGGTCTGGCTGCGCGGCATGTCAGCAGATGACTGGAGTTTCATCGGAGGTCGGAATATTTCGCTGTCCTTCTCTCTCGTTAATAAACGAATCTATAAATAAGAATTTGCATGATTTGACGAGTTTCTGAGAACAGTTCTCTATATATGGGCTTCTAAGAACAACAAATGGGAAAAGAAATCCGTTTCACTCTCCCGAGACAAAAATCACTATCTCATATTAGCCGCTCTGTGTAGTTTTCGTCAAACCTTATGTATGTATGAGTATTATATCTTCAGCTGGCAATTCATGTATGTGCCTTATGTGATCATCCTTTTTAAAGACATGGTTGATATGATAGCATTATTATAACATTGAATGATCCATTAGAAATATTCACAAGTTATATGACAAAACATATGCTTACCCATTTATGAGCATAGGGATAAAGGGGAAAGTTAGGGATAAAGGGGAAAGTTAGGGATAAAGGGGAAAGTTACTCAAGCTTAGGCAAGAGGCTTGTTCAGCACAAGATGACCTGTATATAGAGCGTGCTCGTTATGGAGTCTGGGAATGTACTCACAGCTATACATAACTTATTTACTCAACGTAGTATACCAATACCAGTATTTCAGCTGCGATAGGTTACATCGAATATTTCAACAATCTGAAGCACAAATAAGATTCTGCAACGATATAAGAACTTACTTTGGGAGCAAACACGAACAAGAGACTGGCAGTTGTCGATAGCCAGACTGCGCCAGCCACACATGCACAGACAGCGTCGGGCCAAGGACGTAAGATGACGCTAAGAGCTGAAGCCATGGAGCAGATAATAGTTGTAGTGAAGGTACTCAGTATGGTATACTTGGCGTCATTCATGGAAGGGAGAACCACGTTCCTAGTGGCCCAGCACAGATACAAGCCGTTGACGAACAATACAGCTTTGTAGAGAAAGAGTATGGACAGCCATATTGGAATGTTAGTGGAGGAACACTCGACTATGGCAAGAGAGGTGGCCGACAAGTTTAACGTGTCCTCAAATACCTGAAAAATAGGATAGAACCGTTACAATGATGTGCTAGGATATGTTGTTTGAGATACTGTTATGGATATAAAGTGTCAAACTATACATAAATATGGATGGCACATATGTATTATGAAATTTACGGAGGATATATCATTTGATACTACTGTATTACTAATCAATTAACTTGACAAAGGTTTCTTGTGATGCGGGTGGTCAATTCATCACCACGAGTTGGACTTTTTCAGCACATTACCATGACTGTATGGTATCGTAAGTCGTGTGTTGCCTTTCAGTTTGCTCTGGATACTGGTGGGGTATACTCACATCGAACCCTATGGGAACAAGGCGGGCCTGGAGGGGATCTAGACCGTGCCAGAAAGACATCAAGATGACGTCCAAACAAATAAACACAGCAACAATGGCCACGAGCTTCTCGTCTTTGATAACCTAAAGAATAAAAGGTTAGGGTATTCGATAATTCTATATATAAGAATCAGATCATACACTAGGTAGACATACTTCGTCCAAATTACTTGAAAGAGAGATGGGACAACATTGTTCAACTGTGTTCCTCCCATTCAATCCTTATCATTGACAAGTTTTTGAACCATCCTAATCAGTCAATTATGAGAGTTCTATGTATTTCAGTGTGCTTAGTTTGCGGGTTGTAACAGTTCAGTTTAACATCAGAGATCTTAACTCCCTCTATACAGACAATTGTGACAATTGACACTAGTATCGATGTCGTCATGCAGACAATTGTGACAATTGACACTAGTATCGATGTCGTCATGCAGACAATTGTGACAATTGACACTAGTATCGATGTCGTCATACAGACAATTGTGACAATTGACACTAGTATCGATGTCGTCATGCAGACAATTGTGACAATTGACACTAGTATCGATGTCGTCATGCAGACAATTGTGACAATTGACACTAGTATCGATGTCGTCATACAGACAATTGTGACAATTGACACTAGTATCGATGTCGTCATGCAGACAATTGTGACAATTGACACTAGTATCGATGTCGTCATACAGACAATTGTGACAATTGACACTAGTATCGATGTCGTCATACAGACAATTGTGACAATTGACACTAGTACCGATGTCGTCATGCAGACAATTGTGACAATTGACACTAGTACCGATGTCGTCATGCAGACAATTGTGACAATTGACACTAGTATCGATGTCGTCATACAGACAATTGTGACAATTGACACTAGTATCGATGTCGTCATACAGACAATTGTGACAATTGACACTAGTATCGATGTCGTCATACAGACAATTGTGACAATTGACACTAGTATCGATGTCGTCATGCAGACAATTGTGACAATTGACACTAGTATCGATGTCGTCATGCAGACAATTGTGACAATTGACACTAGTATCGATGTCGTCATGCAGACAATTGTGACAATTGACACTAGTATCGATGTCGTCATACAGACAATTGTGACAATTGACACTAGTATCGATGTCGTCATGCAGACAATTGTGACAATTGACACTAGTATCGATGTCGTCATGCAGACAATTGTGACAATTGACACTAGTATCGATGTCGTCATGCAGACAATTGTGACAATTGACACTATCGATGTCGTCATACGACAATTGTGACAATTGACACGTATCGATGTCGTCATGCAGACAATTGTGACAATTGACACTAGTATCGATGTCGTCATGCAGACAATTGTGACAATTGACACTAGTATCGATGTCGTCATGCAGACAATTGTGACAATTGACACTAGTATCGATGTCGTCATACAGACAATTGTGACAATTGACACTAGTATCGATGTCGTCATACAGACAATTGTGACAATTGACACTAGTATCGATGTCGTCATACAGACAATTGTGACAATTGACACTAGTATCGATGTCGTCATACAGACAATTGTGACAAATGACACTAGTATCGATGTCGTCATACAGACAATTGTGACAATTGACACTAGTATCGATGTCGTCATACAGACAATTGTGACAATTGACACTAGTATCGATGTCGTCATACAGACAATTGTGACAAATGACACTAGTATCGATGTCGTCATACAGACAATTGTGACAATTGACACTAGTATCGATGTCGTCATGTAGACAACTGTGACAATTGACACTAGTATCGATGTCGTCATGCAGACAACTGTGACAATTGACACTAGTATCGATGTCGTCATACAGACAATTGTGACAATTGACACTAGTATCGATGTCGTCATACAGACAATTGTGACAATTGACACTAGTATCGACGTCGTCATGCAGCCAATTGTGACAATTGACACTAGTATCGACGTCGTCATGCAGCCAATTGTGACAATTGACACTAGTATCGACGTCGTCATACAGCCAATTGTGACAATTGACACTAGTATCGATGTCGTCATACAGCCAATTGTGACAATTGACACTAGTATCGATGTCGTCATGCAGACAATTGTGACAATTGACACTAGTATCGATGTCGTCATACAGACAATTGTGACAATTGACACTAGTATCGATGTCGTCATGCAGACAATTGTGACAATTGACACTAGTATCGATGTCGTCATGCAGACAATTGTGACAATTGACACTAGTATCGATGTCGTCATACAGACAATTGTGACAATTGACACTAGTATCGATGTCGTCATACAGACAATTGTGACAATTGACACTAGTACCGATGTCGTCATGCAGACAATTGTGACAATTGACACTAGTACCGATGTCGTCATGCAGACAATTGTGACAATTGACACTAGTATCGATGTCGTCATGCAGACAATTGTGACAATTGACACTAGTATCGATGTCGTCATGCAGACAATTGTGACAATTGACACTAGTACCGATGTCGTCATGCAGACAATTGTGACAATTGACACTAGTATCGATGTCGTCATGCAGACAATTGTGACAATTGACACTAGTATCGATGTCGTCAT
>JAVTVY010035223.1:0-13720 GCA_036873755.1 Hanleya hanleyi | reverse complement strand
AGGGCGATCAAGTCATTGGTGGGTGTATGTAAAATTAAGATTTGTCCCGAAAACATAAAAAGCGGAACAAGGACTTTACCCCTAAAATAGGGCCTGATTCGCACATTTGCATCTGTACGGGAAAATGCCCATATGGGTGGTCATTTTTTTGTGGATTTTACTATGGGTTGTGGGGCCTTGTTTTTCACGTCTCACCACGTAGAACACATGGGCGGGTTCCCGAAGCTAAGCGGTGAAATTTTTGGAAAAGTTCACGGAGGGATGGATAGGCCTATAGGCCTAATGGCTCAGTGGATAGGTCCATACTTGGCAATTCACACATGTTCATTGCGATATGGGTTGTGGGATCTTGTTTCTCACGTTTCACCACGTAGAACACGATGGGCGGGGTCCCGAAGCTAAGCGGTGAATTTTTTTAAAAAGTCACTGCGCGCATGCGTAGTGGGTAAATGGTGCTGGGTGGCCGTGTTGGGGTCTAGGTGAGCCCTTAGTGGCCCGATGGTGTCGCAAGAGGTTTTATTTTGAAGCTCTCGTGGAGGAGCATCCGACTGAACTAATGTATCGTCCGTTTTCAATATTCTGCGCATGCGCAGTCTGGTCGTAATATAGAAAGGAGGCATTTTGGGGGTGCGTGGGGATGTGTTTGGGATAGAGATAGACCACTATTGGTCCAAATGGTTCGTGGGAGGTGTCAAAGTGAAGCTTTTGTGGGGTGGAGTCAGAATACAGGACATATATGGTACAATACAGGACAGATATTGTATAACACAGGACAGATATTGTATAACATAGGAGAGATATGGTATGATACAGCACAGATATGGTATAATACAAGACATATATTGTAAAATACAGCACAGATAATACAGGGCAGATATTGTATAATACAGGACAGATATTGAATAATACAGGACATATATTGTATAATACAGGACGGATATTGAATAATACAGGACAGATATTGTATAATACAAGACATATATTGTATAATACAAGACATATATTGTAGCATCCGGATGTAAAACAATGAAAACCCCGGATGTAAGATGAGGTCCCGGATGTAAAACAAAGGTCCCCGGATATAACTGGTCATACATACTTAGGTTATTATTATTGACAACAAACATACAGTCTGATATGTAATTTCTTACAATTAAGAAAAATTCAAAACGATAAATGTGCGAAGTAGTAGCCAGATAAACTGACCAACGCCACATCACCGCGATGTATATATTATCAGGATACTGTGCTGTTCCCGCAGAGTACAAGTACATGGACAAGAAAAATGTAAATTGGTAGAGTATATGTATAAGGACAGATTACATGTACAGGCACATAGTACATGTATAGGCACATAGTACATGTACTTTCGCTACTACTTGTACTGATGACGTCACCGATGACGTCATAGATGCTGTGGACATCCATCAAATCGGGGTCTACACTCCAAGAGCTAGAAAATGACACCTCCCACGGCGCATTCGGACCAATAGTGGTCCATCTCTACCCCAAACACACCCCCACACACCCCCAAAATGACCACTTTATTTACTACACCAAACTGCGCATGCGCAGATTGACGCGACTTGCAATACAAAGCACGCCATTCTGGCTCTACCCCACAGAAGCTTCACTTTGACCCCTCCCACGACCCATTTGGACCAATAGTGGTCCATCTCTATCCCAAGCACACTCCCACGCACCCACAAAATGCCTGCTTTCTATACTACGGCAAGACTGAATAGACTACGCATGCGCAGAATATTGAAAGCGGAAGATGCATTAGCCCAGTCGGATGCTCCTCCACGAGAGTTTTAAAATAAGACCTCGTACGACACCATCGGACCACTTGGGGCTCACCTAGACCCCAAAACAGCCACCCATCACTATTTACCCACTACGCATGCGCGCAGGGACTTTTTCGAAAAATTTCACTGCTTAGCTCCGAGACCCTGCCCGTCGTGTTTTACGTGGTGAGACGAAGAAAACAAGACACCACAACCCATAGTAAAATCCACAAAAAATGACCACCCCTATACACATACAGGCATTTTCCCGTACAGATGCAAATGTGCGAATCAGGCACGATTTTAGGGGTAAAGTTCCACTTTTTATATTTTCGGAGACAAATCCTCAATTTACATGCATCTACCCATGACTTGATAGGCAGGCCCGATAAGCCGGAGACCGACATTAGCCCTTTTGGACATCGTTGATAGGAGTTTTCCCCTATTGTAGGGGTAAAATCTGTGTTCCGCTTTTTGCATTTTTGGGACAAATCCTAATTTTACATACACCCACCCACTGGTTGATCGCCCTGGAGGAGCGCTTCACTTTGACACCTCACTCGACCCAATCGGTCCGCTAGGGGCCCCTCTCCCCCCAAAATGCCCCGGTGATTGCCGAAGATTGCCGGAGAATTTCCCCCAGACTATTTTTCTGTACGCGGAGGCTTTTCCCCGCGACCGCATAACCGCGGCGGAATACATACCCCAAACGTCACGTGACCGGAAATGACGTCACCATGGCAACCACTTGACCTGCGCAGTGACCTGCAAAAATTGGAACTCTCCTGTGTTCGGAGGTAGTTTTTCTCCCCACTATGCAAATTTTTTAGGTCAAAGGTCAAGTTGCGTTAATATCAGTTTTATATACTACTTGGCTGACATACTGATAATTATTCCAGAAAATGGGCTGCGCATTTATAAATGGACTGAAAAGAGTCAAATGACAAAAAAATTCCGTTATTATCTAAAATATCATTTACAAACTGCACGCCTTTTCCATCCCAGTGACCTAAATGTAGAGCTTTATTATCAATCTTAATTTTTTCATTGTAACATTTGACAGAAAGTTTGACAGTCCTCTAGATTTATTTGAAATTCTGTCCAGGCTAGAAGCGTGTCCCTCCAAAATACGCTTTCCATCGTTGGTATAATATTAGTTCTTAAGAATGCTGAACCAACTCCTATTGGGTCTATATTCTTTGGCATATACATTTTCAAAATATTACCCCACTTGGAATTATCAGCTTGTAATATCCTAATCCACGATATATTTTGTGCCTGGATTACTTATTAACAATAGGATTATATAAACCGCCATGTTCAAGTGGTTTAACAGAAATTTTTCTCAAAAATTTATCAGGTTTCGAGTTCCAAACAAATTCAAAACAGCGTTTCTGGAATTCTTTTATAAGTGGTTCGGGTGGGTTTGGAAGAGAGGAAAATAGATGGTTGAGTTTCGGCAACAACAAGCCAAATGACATTTCGTCCCAGTGGAGTCAATCCTATTTTGGACCATATCTTTATGAGTATGACAATATCTTTTAATTCATCTTATTTGTTCAAACTTTTCGGCCAAATTGTTTGTAAACAAAAGACCTAATAGCTTAAAGTCACCTTGTGACCAGTCTAAATTCCATTTAGTACTAAACCACTGAGAAAATGTTGGTACTTGGCATAAAACTGCAATTTAAAAACCAGTCATTTTAGATTTATTTCTCACGCTTCTCTACTAATTTTCGGCCCATTTCAAGGCACCCCCTCGTAATTATTGAGGGTGGAGAGACGAAGTAGTCCTTGGTCTCCGCTCTTTGAGACATTCCGTTCTTTGTGCAATGCGGGGGTATAGGGGGAGAGGCAAATCTTAATAAATTAATATCCTATCAACGTTCTCCAACAATTGAATATTAATAAGCGTCAATCCTTCCCCCTCCGTGTCATTACTCAAAGATCTTTTTTTTAAATATATTCATAATGGCATTCCTTGAATCAACTCAGAGTCGCTTTCTTGTACAGAATTTTTCTTAGTATGCATGGCGTTGATATTCATTTTGACCGCCATGAAAATCTTGTACCGACAAATACCGTGAACACAAAGCTAGGAAAAAATGTCTCGTTTTGGTGTAGTCATGCGCAGTCATGTACTTCGCTCTATCGCCATCGCTCTATCGCTCTATCGCCATCGCTCTATCGCTCTATCGCCATCGCTCTATCGCCATCGCTCTATCGCTCTATCGCCATCGCTCTATATCGCTCTATCGCCATCGCTCTATGGCTCTATCGCCATCGCTCTATCGCTCTATCGCCATCGCTCTATCGCTCTATCGCCTCTATCGCTCTATCGCCATCGCTCTATCGCTCTATCGCTCTATCGCCATCGCTCTATCGCTCTATCGCCATCGCTCTATCGCTCTATCGCTATCGCCATCGCTCTATCGCTCTATCGCCATCGCTCTATCGCTCTATCGCTCTATCGCCATCGCTCTATCGCTCTATCGCCCTATGGCACGATGGCGAAGTGACGATGGCCCCTCTCGGCCACCATACATATGAGATAGGACACGTCGCAATATGACATCAAAGACATATCACCAATATAATACTAGAGTTCTTTTGTGGTTTGACCCATATATATTACAAAACTAGACCCTAAATTGGAGCACTTATCTACACTATTAGGCGCTATGACCAACAGTTTGGCTATGTCGGTCAGCTATTATGTATCGAATGGCAGATTAGAAACAAATTCAGACCAATAAATAAAATGTTTATGCTGTCTTTAGTGACTGTCTAACCGTGGCCCCTCTCACGCCGTGTATGATTATATACTGTAACTGAAGGGTATTGCGTTGAAATCTTCATGTCAGTACTGTTCGATGCATATTGCATCACCTTGGACTTTCAGCTCTGGGGCGCCTAGTCCGTCATTCAATATTCAGCCGTCAACTATTAAAGAATTTCCGCGTTCATAATCCAAAACCTAATTCATATAACATCATTAGCACCAAATTAAAAAAAACAATCATAGTATACATAAACATAGGCTAGTTTCCTGCACGAAAGATGCGGTCAACTGTTTTCAATGATGCCGGCAAGACGTCATCATCTTCCAAAATTATCAAATCCGTGTCGCTGATTAGTCATCTTAATCCATATGATTTGTTTTTGTAAAGTCGTTATCGTGAGAATGATGTATCTCAGTCACGCTTTGATTGCGACTGTTCATATGAATACCACGAGGATATTGAAGTACACGGGTACGGCCCCTAGCCTGGGGTTAAGCGGAATTGAACACGAAAGTTACGAAAAGTAACTTCATAGATCTTGTACGATGCGCTCGTATTTTGCTACCAGCATTCGATATATATGGCCAAAATTGAGAAACTCAATTGAAGGGGCTTGCTGGTATAGCCCTGTTTTTATTAAGTTTCTCAAATAATGTTCGGTATCATTAATTAAATTCGTCACATTTTACACAGGATCTAGCAAATGCTACTAGGCTAGACATGCATACGCCATCTGCAGGTTCCACTGAAGTATCATTCTCCAGAAAGGGATAGGTTACGATGTTGACATTGTAATCATATCTTTTTTCGTAAAGTCGTCGAAAGAGAATAAATAACCATTAGAATACCAATATGATGTTGATTTATTGTATATATATATTATTAATGAGAAATTCAAGCAACACCGATACTACTAAAGAACAAAGACGGACAATAAGGTCCTGATGAGGGATTGTAGTATAAAGACTGGAGAAATCCCATGTGGATAAATGTATACGGTATATGTCCTTTCGCATCAAGTTCTCTCGTAAAACATCGTATATTTTTTCAATATCCACATACATTCAACGCCAGTGTTTTTCGAAATAGTGAAGCAATATGTTTCAAAAAAAAAAGATTCTACCTCCTGAAGGGCTCTCGTCAACAGGGTTGAAGGAGTCTTGGTGGTGCAGCTTCTAGAACCAGCTATGAATCTGGATTTGTGTGGGGTTTTATTCATTTTAGGAATACAATTTTCGTATATATACGAATACGATATATCGTTATGAGTGGGTGGAAGACAAAAACCTCTTGAGAAACGATTTGTGGTGATGGTGTGCTTATACTCAATTTCGTTACCACCTCGTGGTAATAATAATATTTGGAGATTTGTCTGCTGGGACTATGGCGAATGTACTGTGGAGATTTGCTAGAACTTCTTGGGAATTTATCAGTATTTGTTTTGCTTTGGAAAAGTACTTCAGTCAATATGGTGGAGTGTTTTAAATGATCTCGCTCTAGTTGAGGTCCGGCCAATCAGCAAGTACTGTAGGTTCAACTTTTTCTCGCTTTAACCACTCAATAATGTACTGTTTCAGCACAGTCAGTACTATCTTCTGATCGGCATTCATGTTCATTCTTCTCAGCTCTCCATATTTAAGTTCTTTCACCAGGAGTGTTTTAGGTCTCCATCATTAACTATATAAATGGTACCATTCCTCGAGACGTGTATAAGTTCGAGTCAAACTCTTTGACAGCATTAGACTAATTGAATATTTTAGTGAGTATACATTTAGTATACTTATATGAAATGCAAGGGGCTTCTGCAATCTTAAAATCAGTTTGGTGCAGCGTTGCGTCATTCAGGATTCGCGGTAAATTAATTATGTACAGTCCTATATCCAAGAAGTTGAGTTTCATAAAAAAAGTCTATCTTTGGATGTTTCGATTGTGTTCACTGAACGATACAATCGCAAATACGCTATATCTTGACAAACTTCAGTGATTGTGGGTAGTATTATATTTCTTGGAGACAAAGATCGTTGTATATCTGTGGTATTAAATTTAGAGCTCTCAGAGGTATGTATACTGTTGGGTGTCTTAGTCACACCCACTAAGTAATTTTAAAATGATGATGATGAATCAAAGCACTATTTCTCCAACCATGGCTGTGATGTCTTCGTTGGTGGGGTTCAAATAGCCGGATAGTATTAAGTATTTGAATGGCGATTTGTTATATTGCCGATATTTGACATGGTCGGGGCTAGAAAAAATGTTCACCCACAGGCAATTGAAAACTCAAAAAGAACCATTCACCCTCGATGCAGTTTTTGGGTGGTCTTGACACCAGACCCCTATTGTAGCAATGTTAATAGGTCAAGGTCAGTCAAACGAGAAAGACTTAATCAATCAACAATTGCATACGTGGTATGAATTTGGTGAGCCTCGGTGTAATCCTTCAAAACTGATCACCAATAATCAAATTTGATCTAAATAAAGTAGGTCAAGGTCAGTCATCTTCACTAAGTTCCTGGCCCATCGCCAGTTGCATATATGTTGTATATGTTTAGAAAGCCTGGCAATAATTCGCCAAGAGATACCTTGGCAGCAAGCAAGATTAACAGACAGACGGACAGACCAAGCAGATTAAAACCTTTCAGCTCAAAATTGACCGAAAGGTAAACATTAACAGGTTTCTTTTTTATCCTCACAATCCACATCTTTGAAACTCTTCTAATAGCATCAACATAACAATATTCAATGATTTACTGATTTTTCGGCCATAGTTACCTTCACCTTTGATCATTTGGCCTGCGAAAACTTGAATAGGGTTTCTATTTGTCGCATGGATAAAGTATAATCAAAGTTTGCTACCAGTCCTTGACCGAGAACTGGAGATATCGTACGGACAAGCAAAATTTAACATACTGACAGATGGACAGACATACGGAAATCGATATCGCATTATAACGTCCCTCATGTTATAGATATAACAAGTGGTATCCAAGTTTCGTATGACCACAATCAGAATGGCACTAGTGGGTAAGTTAGGGCTACGATCTTAACCATAAAACTGAAAATGGAGTGCAGTAATAATGACCCACTTCGCAAAATGAATTATATCAACTGTCTATACAAACTGTGACAATAAATATTACACAAACGTCTCATATCCAACAACATACAATGCGAAAATGAATGGGATACTCACCACTCAGCATAGTTTGATAGTCGCTGCTGCTTATTATCGTTTCCCGGACATGCCGGAAGATGGCTCTTTCTAAAGTTGACCTGGCTCTCTGCACATGAAAATAATGGCAAATCTTTACGACTGTGTACTTCGATTTTCGAAAGCCGCTCTGTGCTGGAAAGAGTAAACAGGTTTTCTGTCTTCGAAAAGCTCGAAAATTAACAAATAAAACTACGGGGAGCAAGATTGGTAGAAAAACTGGTTGGCTTGGTGGAGGGAGTACTTCCGCTAAAAGCACAGCTACTGTGCTAACCCAGTTTTGGCGCCCTACATATCGCTGCTCGGTTTATGCCCCATCGATATATAAACTTCAATATCCGGACTTTATAAATACATTGTTATTTTGAGGTTCAATTTTTCTTCTTTGATAAAATCGCCAAGAACAATACCCCATGAACCAGCCAGAACCTTAATGGAAGTGAAGCTTTGTTATATACTAATTAAAATGATACAACGGATTTTGAGTCAAAAGGTGATTTAGGTGTTTTCAAATGCCAAATCACATTCAATCACTATCGTGTTGGTATCTGTGATAGACGTACCGGTAGACTCTATCCTGAAACACGAACACTTCAACTTACAACACTGGTACAGCTGCATCGACGTCACAGGGAAGCAAAACTACGAAATGAATAATGTCACATATAACGGGAGGTACAGTAATAATTGGATAGCAAGCGTCAGATCCGACATTCGATATTCAGCCGTCGTCAATTTAAGAAATTCCGAGTCTATAATCGAAAGAGCTATTTCGCATGACATAAAAGTAATGAAAACACATTTGAGTTCTTACAAATGAGTATTTCGTCCCATGAGTTAGATTTAGAATCAGACTGTTTCTATGCCAACATCTACAAAGAATTTACGCGTCAGTCACTGCGAGACATTATTCACTTAAGGATGTCCGCTGTTAGTAAATCAAAGTAATTAACTTTCTGAATAATGTGTGTTCTTGCATTCATAATAGTAGTAGGGTCTAAGCATTTAAAGCCTCATTGACCTACTTATTTGTTCCCCCGGGTAAAATTTAAGGGGGAACCCAGGTTAAAGTATAGGAAGCGGCCATTTACGGCCTTTGACCTCTGAGGCCGTGTAGAGGTCAAGGCCGCTATAGTTCCAACAGGTGGCGCCCCCACTCGACACAATCTCGGACAATGTAGGACATTAGAACCTCGATCCGCACTGGTAAGAATCCATATTGGCATCCATGTTGAAAGAATAATATCACGCGGAAACTCCGAGCAGCGCATGTCAGCTGTATGACTTCCGTTACCATGGACACTGATGGAGATTAGCTCAAGAAGAAAAACCGAGAGAAACACCTCAAATTAGAAGAGATTCTTCCCGTGTAGAATCAAGGGAATGTCCATTTCATTTGGATATATATTTTATCTCTCGATAAGAGAGAAATACAAACGAGGACTATGTGAGGGGAAACACATCCTACAGCATGTGATGTGCCTCACGTGCGGCGGATCACGGTTTACAGCTGAGAGCTGTAAAATCCTTCCACCATTAATACGCGAGGTATTATGACTTCACGGAATAAGCCGAGCAGTCGCGAATGGTGGCGCCCCCTCTTTCACCTCGAATTCCTCCGTGGTCTGGTGGTCATGCGGTCGCTGGAAAAAGCTTCCGCGGAGAAAAAGTAGTCCCCAGACTTCAAATACGCTGCATGGTCCGATTGGGTCGAGTGAGGTATCAAAGTGAAGCATTCGTGAAGGGGCATCCAGTCATGGGTGGGTGCATGTAAAATTAGGATTTTTTCCCGAAACTATAAAAAGCGGAACACGGACTTTACCCCTAAAATAGGGGAAACACCTATCAACCCTAGACAAAAGGGCTAATATCGGTCCCCGGGCTTATTGGGACCTGCCTATCAAGTCAATGGGGTGGGTGCATGTAAAATTAGGATTTTTTCCCGAAAATATAAAAAGCGGAACACGGACTTTACCCCTAAAATAGGGGAAAACACCTATCAACCCTAGCCAAAAGGGCTAATATCGGTCCCCGGGCTTATTGGCACCTACCTATCAAGTCAATGGGGTGGGTGCATGTAAAATTAGGATTTTCCCCCGAAAATATAAAAAGGCGGAACACGGACTTTACCCTAAAATAGGGGAAAATCCCTATCAACCCTAGCCAAAAGGGCTAATATCGGTCCCCGGGCTTATCGGAGCCTGCCTATCAAGTCAATGGGGTGGGTACATGTAAAATTAGGATTTTTCCCCGAAAATATAAAAAGCGGAACACGGACTTCACCCCTAAAATAGGGGAAAACACCTATCAACTCTAGCCAAAAGGGCTAATATCGGTCCCCGGGCTTATTGGGGCCTGCCTATCCAGTCAATGGGGTGGGTGCATGTAAAATTAGGATTGTTTTCCGAAAATATAAAAAGCGGAACTCGGACTTTACCCCTATAATAGGGGTCTGTATTATACAATATAAGGGAAAATGCCTGTATGGGGAGAGGGGTGGTCAAAATTTTTTGTGGGCTTTACTATGGCTTGTGGGGTCTCCTTTTTCTCGTCTCGCCAAGAAAATGACAATGGGAAGGGTCCCGGAGCGAATCGGTGAAATTTTTGGGAAAAGTACCGGGTAGGCCTATAGGCTGGCTATATGGGGGTATAGGTTCAACCTGGGAAATTCACACACGTTCATTGTGATATGGGTTGCTTGGATTTGTTTTTCACGTCTAGTCATTTAGAACACGATGGGAAGGGTCTCGGAGCGCAACGGTGAAATTTTTGGAAAAGTACCATATAGCCCATATAGTCCCATACTGGCTATATGGGGGTATAGGTTCAACCTTGGAAATTCACACACGTTCATTGTGATATGGGCTGTTTGGATTTGTTTTTCACGTCTCGTCATTTAGAACACGATGGGAAGGGTCCCGGAGCGATACGGTGAAGTTTTTGGAAAAGTTCACCGAGGCCTGGGTAGGCCCATAGGCCTATACTGCATGGCTATAGGGGTATAGGCCCATACGGGGTGGACGTTTTGGGGTCTAGGTGAGCCCCTAATGATCCTATGATGTCATATGAGGTCTTATTTTGAAGCTCTCGCGGAGGAGCATCCGACTGGACTAATGGTTCGTCCGTTTTCAATAGTCTGCGCATGCGCAGTCTGGCCGTAGTATAGAAAGCGGGCATTTTGGGTGGTATGTGGGTGTGTGTTTGGGGTAGAGATGGACCGCTATGGGTCCGAATGGGTCGTGGAAGGTGTCAAAGTGAAGCTTGTGTGGGTTAGAGTCAGAATGGTGTGTTTTTAAGTGCAAGTCGCGTCAATCTGCGCATGCGCAGTTGGTTGTAGTAAGTAAAGTGGCCATTTTGGGGCAGTACAGGAAGGTATTTGGGGTCGAGATGGACCATCCTTGGTCCGAATGCGTCCTGGAAGGTGTCATCTTGTAGCTCTCGATTTGAGGGCTGCCCACGTCACCTGTGACGTCATCGGTGACGTCATCAGTACGAGTAGTAGCGAAAGTGGGCATTTTGGGGCAGTGAAGGAAGGTATTTGGGGTAGAGAGGGACCATCTTTGGTCCGAATGTGTCTAGGGAAGTGTCATGTTGTAGCTCTCGGGGTGTACATCCCGATTTGAGGGATGTCCGCGTCACCTGTGACGTCATCAGTGACGTCATCAGTACGAGTAGTAGAGAAAGTGGGCATTTTAGGGCAGTACAGGAAGGTATTTGGGGTAGAGAGGGACCATCTTTGGTCCGAATGTGTCTAGGGAAGTATCATGTTGTAGCTCTCGGGGTGGAATCCCGATTTGAGGATGTCCGCGTCATCTGTGAAGTCATCGGTGACGTCATCAGTACGAGTAGTAGCGAAAGTGGGGATTTTAGGGCAGTACAGGAAGGTATTTGGGGTAGAGAGGGACCATACTTGGTCCGAATGCGTCGTGGGAGGTGTCATGTTGTAGCTCTCGGGGTGTACACCCCGATTTGAGGCATGTCCGCAGCATCTGTGACGTCATTGGTGACGTCATCAGTACGAGTAGTAGCGAAAGCGGGTATTTTGGGGCAGTGAAGGAAGGTATTTGGTGTAGAGATGGACCATCCTTGGTCCGAATGCGTCGTGTGAGATGTCATCTTGTAGCAACGCCCGCCAACACTAAGCTCAATGATTCAACGCCCTGGTGAAATAGCTCAGAAGCTCTGATTTTCTAGATATTCCATGGAATTGTCACTCATTCTTCGAAATGCAGTGACGTCCGTCGTTACGCCTTAACAGACCGGAGAGAGTACAACAACAACAACAAGGATGAACCATGAGACAACAACAACAACAAGAAGTTTTTTCATATAGTTTATTCTCCCCAATGTTACACCATACCCACGCTGGGGGCGCCTCGTTGGGTATATTCACAATTCAAGAAGACTCTTGTCCAATCAGAGGCCACCATTTGCATTTGTCATATTCGTTCCTGTCCGTTAGATGTATTCTTGTCCAATCAGAAGTCTCCATTTCAGAAAGTTCCATCTTCGGCCATGTTCGCTCTGAACCATTTATTCTAATCATCGTCGGGCAGGCCAGGATACCGTTGAGGCAACATATCCTCAGATAGTTGTTTGTGCATTCTGAGTATCTATCAGTGCATGGGTGAATACATTCACCCGATGGGAAGATTCCGTAATTTGGTCACGAAGAACGTAACATTGGTCACCCTCTCTACGACCCACTTGGTGTTGGGGCGCTGTTCATAGGCCCATTGCAAGACATCCAATTGGTCCACTTGGTCCAGCACGGGCTTTAGCGATGTCCGGTTAATGATGGTAAACGCTTGGTCAAATACCCGGATGTTACTGCTCGGGTAAAAGTATCGGACTTGATCTGTCTCCTTATGCTGCAGTACATAACCGAACGCCAGATTTAATTTGAAGGACGTAGCTTGGTCATTGAAGATGGCTTCCACGTAGTTGCGTAGACGGGTGAGGCCAGTCAGCCGGAAATTGTAGATATCTTGAATAGGGCGATGACGGAGGAAACAGTGCCGTATCATGGGCCAATGGCGCCGATAGATGTCACTCACTGGATGGGCGTCCTGTAAGAGATCGCTGGGAACATCCACCGCATCTTCCAGAAAATGTTCGTTGTTGTCAGGCGTATGACTGGGAACAGTAATGCTAGGGACCGGCTGGATATCTAGGCTCTTCTGAACTGTGGGTATAGGCGGGCTCTCCGTGATCGCATCACTAGCTGGTGATCTATTTTTAGCACAATCAGTTCAACTTGGACATTCCGTGTCTTTTCGGTGACGTCCGTGACTATTCGGGCACTTCCGTGTCTCTTCGGTAACCTCCGTGTCTTTTCGGCAACCTCCGTGTCTCTTCGATCACCTCCGTGTCTTTTCGGTGACGTCCGTGACTCTTCGGGCACCTCCGTGACATCTTCGGTCACCTCCGTGTCTCTTCGGTGACCTCCGTGACATCTTCGGTAACCTCCGTGTCTCTTCGGGCACCTCCGTGACATCTTCGGGTACCTCCGTGACATCTTCGGTCACCTCCGTGTCTCTTCGGTCACCTCCGTAACTATCCGGCTGTTCAGGTGTAAATCCCGATATACCCGTATGGAACACACAGCTAAAGGACCCGGATAGAAGTACCCGGATGTAGGCGCGGTCGTCATTGACAAGAGCCCGGATGTACAAGAACCCGAATGTACCCGGATGTAAAAGTCCCCGGATGTAAAAGTGCCCGGATGTTTACGAATGTTCCACCATTCCGGACTTCTATCAGGTCCATGTCCAGAAGCTCTCATGTCCTGCATGTGAATAGTCATATTGTGTGTGTATGCATGTGTGTATGCGTGTGTGTGTGTGTGTGTGTGTGTGTGTGTGTATAGGCTTGTGTGTGTGCGTGCGTGTATGCAAGTGTGTATGCGTCTGTGTATGCGAGCGTTTGTGTGTGTGTGTGGG